>APFE030730464.1:123025-142779 GCA_000404065.3 Pinus taeda
ATCCAAATACCTTCAGATGTGAAAGAGAGGGTTTCTTACCAGTCCATACCTCTTGTGGAGTCTTATCCTCCAACACTGATGAAGGTGATCTATTGACCAGGTAACATGCTGTCTCCACCGCCTTTGCACATAATTCCTGTCCTAACCCGACACCGCTAAGCATGCTTCTTGCCCTTTCCATCAATGTCTTGTTCATTCTTTCTGCAACTTCATTTTGCTGAGGTGTATATGGAGTAGTCTTTTTCTGTGCTATAACACACTTCTTATAGAATTATTCAAATTCCTTACTGCAAAACTCTCCACCATTATCTATCCTCAACACCTTTATCTTCTTCTCGATTTGGTTTTCCACCAGAGCCTTAAATTCTTTAAACGTGTCAAAAACTTCAAATTTCTTCTTAATGAAATATATCCATGTATTCCTTGAGAAGTCATCTATAAATGATACATAGTACACAGATTTACCCAGTGATGGAACTTTCATAGGTCCAAACACATCACTTTGCACAAGCTCTATTCTTTGTTTCACCCTCTTACCACCAGAGGGGAAACTCACCTGATTCTTCTTCCCATATACACAATTTTCACAGAAATCAAGATCCAGAGAGCTATTACTCATACCTTATACCATACCTTTACCATGAAGTATTTGAAGGCCCTTCTATCCAATATGTCCAAGCCTTTGATGCCACAACATGGTCTTCTCTCTAGAGACCACTAGATTTTCTGCTCCACTTTCAGGAACCAAGGAACTGTTGCACCCATCAACAACAGTGCTACCTTGAAGCTTGTATAGAGTTCCAATTCGAACTCCTTGCATCAATACCAGTGCCCCCTGAACCATCTTGCAGGTATCCTTCTCGAACACTGTTTTTACACCTGCATCGTCCAGCTTGCTTACAGAAATCAGATTTCTAGCTAATGCAAGAATATGCAGAATACCCGGAAGTGTTCTAACCCTTCCACCTTGCAGCTTCAACTTTACTTTTCCGTGACCAATGATTCTGGCCTTCCTATCATCCCCCAAGAAGACATCATCACCATCATATTTCTCATACTCGCAGAACCACTCTCTATGGGGAGTGAAGTGAAAGGATGCACCTGAGTCAATCAACCATGCCTCATGATCTACATGTGTACTTGAAGAAGCCAAGTACACATCCCCACCTTCATCTGAGGTGGTTTTCGCCTCTGCAGAAGGAGCATCATCAGATCCCTTTCCTTTATCAGGAGCTTTAGATTTACACTCCCTTCTGAAGTGCCCTTCCTTTCCGCATTTCCAGCACACCACCTTTGTACGTTTTCCTGGAGATTTAGATCTCCCTCTAGATTTAGATCTCCCACTCGATGACTTATTTTTGTTTCTGTTCTGGGACCGTCCTCGTACAGACAAGGCATCACCATTCTGGTTGTCCATATTTTTCCGTCTCATCTCCTCCGTCAGCAAGGCTGAGCCTATTTCATCAAACTGCAAAGCAGTTGCATTGCTACCTATTGCAATAACCAGACTATCCCACGAATCTGGTAGAGAACACAACAGACTGATGCACTTATCCTCATTTGAAATTTTAATATCAACAGATAATAACTGACTTACCACAGTATTAAATGCGTTCAGATGCTCTGTCACCGAGTCTCCATCTTTCATCCTCAGGTTATACAACTTTTTCCGCAGGAACAATTTATTCACCAGAGACTTAAATTAGTACAAAGTCCCTAACTTGTCCCACAAAACCTTTGCCGTAGCTTCCCCTGATACATTCAACAATACTGAATCTGAGCCACACAATCGTATTGTGCTCTTAGCCTTCCAATCCAACTTCTTCCATTCTTCATCGGACACTCCCGTTGGTTTAGTACCTAGATCTACCTCGATCCACTGATCTTTATCCACCAACAGATCCTCCATCTTAAGTTTCCACAACTCAAAACTCTAACCATTTAATTTCTTGATCTTTATCTTTCCACTACTTGCCATCTTCTTTCACCACCAGAATCGATCTTGTAGATCTCCCACTGAACATGGTCTACCACAGGCCCGAGCGAAACCCCTTAGCAACAAAGGCGTCCCCTTGAAGCCAAAATACCTCTTATACCAAATGTAGGTTTTAAACCCATATAGAAATTACGTGCATATGAATTCTAAAACACAAAAAATAAACAATGTGAGAGCATAACACATAAAACACATATACACAGATATTTCCCCCTGGATCCCAAAACCGGGACTACCAACTTGATTTTTCATTATGTTCCTTTCAATGTTACAATACATATTTATACATGCCGAAGCATCCAATACCATGGACTGTAAACCATCGCATCCAAAACCATGGACCGAAAACCATCGTGTCTAAACCATGTGCCAAAATCATGCACAAAACCATTGGTAGGTCTGCCCAACCTAATATAGGGTCCAAAACCAAAATTTTCCAGGGTGCTGCCCCAGACCCCATAGAGTGGGGTTACCTGCACCCCTCAAACTCCCTGTGACTCCCCTCGTTATGCAATCGACACAACGAAGAGGGGGCTTTACCATCCTTCTAACCCCCTAGTTAACTACATGGGCTAGTCGTGGAAAGAATATAACACAACCCAACAAAGAGTACATAGTCTTCTATGCCACAAGTTTTGCTCATCATTATCAATATACTTGTAATAAAAAGGAACATTAGAATATCGAAACCTTTTATACCTTGCTTGGTTGTCTTTAGTGCAAGCCTAACAAGAAGAACATGCCTTAGCGCTTCTTTTTGCTTCTTGTGATGCGCTCTCAACATCCTCTTTCCTTGATGGTTTTAGCAATGGTTTGTATTCTTTGTTTGATGAATCCCTTGTTTCCACTGCCTTCTAGCACTCTCCTTCAATGTACCCTAATATTGCAAATTGAGATCTTCTTACCACCTCAAATGGCTGTGTTATCACATTTTTTACTCTGTAATTTTTTAAAAGCACTGACAATGGGAGTGTTAGTGAAAATGTGTAATAAATAGGTTTAAAATGTTGACAATGGGAGTGTCAACGTTATTGAAGTTTAAAATTGAGCTGACAACTAGGGTATCAGCACCAAACGAAGAAAAGTCAAAATTTGTTTTATATTGCACTAACATAATCCACGTCAACCATAGAGAAATCATTTATCAAACATGTGTTGATGATTCAACTGAGTGAGGTCACGTGATCTGCTAATGGTTATTGTCGTTGAGAGGTAATACAGGTAAAATTCATGATTATATAGTGATATTTTTTGTAGATTTTATGTCAGTTCATTATCATGATGTACTCTAACACGTCCTGATATTTTTTTTACCCAATTTGGTAATATTCCTTAACCCACGTCTTGATTGATTTCATTTCTTACGCCTCATGAGTGTAAGTTGTTAATCTTCCCCGGAGGTCAAGTGATCAAATTGTAAGCCCATATCTTATGTTCTCGTCTAGCAGTGGAAAAACATGGGAAGAAGTGGGAAACTGAACAGGGGAGAACCCAAGGCTTCTAATTTTCTTGAAGTGTATCCAAAGATCCCTATGTGGTTTCAGGTAGCAGGATGGGTATAATTTTTCAGATGGTGTGGCAATTTCCATGATGACGTTTCTAGAGAATTTTCTCAAGGATTTGATGGCCAACTAGTGGTCTTAGGAGGAATTACCTTTCAGGTAAAAAAGGAATTGATTGCTGAGGTTACATGTCTGGCTACAAACAGGGAGAAAGTCTTCACAAGTCATGTCGTAGTTGGAGTTGATGTACCTTTGTTTTTGAAAGATGAATTTAAAGAAGGAAACTAGAGAGTAGGGGTGCAGAGGTCTTGGATAAAGGATGAATGGAACTGCCTTTTGAAAATAACCCAATCATATTTTACCTATGAGGGATGCTACAACTAGGTCAATTTGTACCACTTCAGATTCTTGGCTCACAATGGAGGTCAATTCAGAATTAATGCCCCTTATTTTCTATTGGAGTTATTAAAGCACGTTTGCTAGATTCCGAGCTAGAATAGATGCATAATCTAATTTTATATAGCATAAGATCCTGATAAAAGTCTTAATTGAAAATCAATTAAGAAGGGTTGGGAGAACTTGGGATAATTTTTTGTTTCGGGGAGGGTTTCAACCTCAACCTGCAAAATCAAAGAGAGGCAGGAAAGAGGGCAGTAAAAAGAAAATCAATCAAACCCAAAACCTTGAAACAAGGACATCATCTCAAAGAACCTCTTCTGTAGAGACGAGGAGTTAGAAAAAGGTAGAAACAACCCCTCCTATGGTTCCTTAGTTACCCAGGGTCTATACTAGGAAAAGTGACAGGCTCAAGAAAACACAAGAGCTCCCTCCTTCTACTAAAACCTTACCCACAGAAAGTCAATTGATAGAGAAGGCTAAGGGAAAAATGACTGAGCCCAAAACTAAAAATACCTCATTTGAGAAGGAACCCACCTTGGCTGAAATGTTTAAAGGTGGAAAGAAACCTCATACCAAACCCTGGAACAAGCTAAGACTAAATATAAAATTAAAACAAAACTCTGAACTAGCTAAGGAGGTCATAGATGTGGATAATATTCCTCTAAGAGACATGATCATAAACAAGGAGAAGGCTACCAACTAAAAAAGAACAAAGAAAGAAAAAGATTCAAAGAAGGGAGCTACTATGGAGACTCAGAGGAGTAAAAGACAAAGGATGGCCAATGTGGATATTTTGTTTGAGGCAACTAGAACCCTTAGTTACGCTGATGTTTGATCATTCAGTTTTGATCTCTCATTGTTAAAGTGAAATTTCTATCTATAGACCGACAGGCTGCTTATCAACGTTTTTTATCAAAAAAGGTAAAAGGGTGTTGACAGTTTCATTGTCAGTGCATTTTTGGCAAGTGTATAGATAAAAGTGTTTCTAGTCGACCCATTAGTAAAATTGTCATTTTCCGGTTTGAAAAAGATAACAATGAGACTGTCTGCACTATCAAAATGGGAAGCTCAAAAGGAGGAGATGTTCAACAAAGAACATTTTTGAAGGGGTGACAGAGCACAAATTCCAACAAATAAGGTAGAATATCAGTCACTATTTTTGACCATGTTTTCCAGCTGTATTTGTAGTACATTGTTATGTTTAGAAACATATAGGTTTGGAAGATATTTTATATGCATGTATTTAATAAAGTACACTATTATTTTTAGATTTTGTAATTAAGGATGAGCTAGATTTATGTTTTAGTCATATTCTTTTCTATAAAGACTGTTCTGAAGAATGAAAAAGGGTTGGAATTTTTGGCAAAACCTTTGGTATAGTGTATACATTTGGATATCAATATAAATTACTTTTTTCAACATTATTTTCTCAGATTTATAACTTTCTTGTGTATTGGGTTTCCTGTTTGTCTTCTAGCGTTTGCCATCTCTTATGTTTCATAATTTTCTCCATATGCCTTCTACATTTTGGAAATAAATTTATTAAAACTGAACTCTACTTGTTAGCTCATATTTACTATTGCCAAATTGTTATATGTTTTCAGTTTAAATATCTTCAACATAATTCACTCGTTGCTCTGTTTTTGATGTTTATCTCTATCTGCTTCTATTCCAACTAAATGAGAAATTGTCTAAGGAAGTTGTTGCTACCTTTCCTTTGTAGTTTGTTCATATAGCTTGTAAGCAATAATTTATTGTCAAGCACACTCCATTCCCAATGGTTTTTCCTGTCCTTTCCATACCAATGTTGTTTAAAGCCAATCAGATCTAGTCGATGTGCTGAGTACATATCTAGTCAGATTTGACTTAAAGCTAGCCCTTCGAATTTAAAGGGCTAGCTTTCGATTCAAAATAATGGTTATAGGATACCTTAGAGTTTTTCCTGTAGCCAGGATTTTCTATAAGTGATAGCAGGTTTAGTAATTCCTTAGCCATTAATACCAAGTCTCTTTCCATGATATTCCATCTTCTTCA
Organism: Pinus taeda; assembly: GCA_000404065.3. Classification (NCBI taxonomy): domain Eukaryota; kingdom Viridiplantae; phylum Streptophyta; class Pinopsida; order Pinales; family Pinaceae; genus Pinus; species Pinus taeda. Next base: position 128,957 of record APFE030730464.1, read on the forward strand.
TGAGCTTCGAACCAATGCCTGCAGTGTGCCTCTCAAAAGTACCAAAATCATCGTCATCATGTGAAAATGAAACTAAAGAATTACCAAAACTGTTTACCTCACCTATTGATTATGAAGCTGGTGATGATGGCTTCACTAAGCCTTCATTACACTTCAACTTTTCTAAGGCCTCTTCCATGGCTCGTAGTTGAAGTTGCAATCCCTACTTCTCCTCTTCGGCTTCTGGTAGAAGTCTCCTCAATTCAACATTCTCTTCTTGAAGGATTTGGTTGATCTCTTCATTTGAATAATGAGAAGAATAAGAAGAAGAAGAATATCCACTTGAATATGGAGTTGGAGCATTTTCCACTGCTCTCTCTTTCTTCTTTTCCTCCTTTGTCAATTTCTCCTCATAATCTGTAAACAACACATCTACCTTGTTTTCCATCGTGTATAAATCCTCCTAGAGATGTTTTTTATTCTCCATTTTCCTTCTGCACGTCAAATCTCTAGTTATCATTCACACTTGCAATTCACATAAACAAGAAGATTTCCCTAATACCAAACTTGATCTGAGATATCCGCATTACCAAATTAACCAAGATCTTTTCTTCTGTGATGTATTCAAAATTTCCTGGAAAAGAGCATGAAAAACCACGTGTAAAACATTTGAAAGAAGAGGAAAATCAAAAGCAACCATAAAGACAAGGAATATAAAAAACTTGATAGCAGAGTTCGTCCAATGTGGACTACGTCTTTGGACCCTGGGTAAAGAGAGGGGAGGTTGCTCCATTAGTCTTTCCAAGAAGATGAGAACATAATGCAATCTATGTCAATACAAGGATGAATCCCCAATCTAGAATGGCATGTCTCACTCTTGATAGATGTTCTTCTACAAATAACTGACTCACAAGATGTTCTCCTTTAACATGACGAAGAATGATCTCCCACAAAAGGGACACAAATGGACTTTCACATATAAGTGGCATAAAATGGTCCTCTTGAATCTACCGATAAGATTCAAGACATACTCATCATCATTAGATTCATCTAAAAAATGCGAGACTAATGGCTGCAAACACAACTACTTTCTGGCAAAAAAAAAGGCAAAGTTTCCAACTACATCAATATACCTCCCATTCTAACAATGGTGCTCAAATGAAGAAACAACATGTGCCATCACATTCCTCGCGAAAAATTATGAAATTTGAGTATAAAGTTTACCTTGTTTTGAAATTGTCAAATCCGAGCCTCTAGGGAATCTAAACCATTCCTTGTAGATTCCTGCATCAAGGTTCCACCTTCATGGTTCAAATGCTCAACATTCTGTCTCTGAAAAATTAGTTTCTTTGATCAAAAAACCATCTGCACCATCAAACTCCTTGCAAAATTTCACTTTAGATGAGTATAAGCTTGGCATATTTCTGACACTGTCAAAATTCAGCCCCTAGGGAATCTTAAAGGTTCCTTCAAGATTCCTTTGTGTCATGGTTCTGTATGTCGACCTCATATTTTGTGCCCATGCATGCATCTTGGTTCCACCCTATCTTGTGCTTGGGTCTGTGGCCCTCCATTTCCATGGTTGAATGGTGAAGTTTGGGTTTTTATACAACAATATTGCCAAAGTTTACCAAGTGAAGCCCATTAGGCTGTTTGGTTGGGCATACAAGTTTTCTGGGGGTAGGCCTAAGTTCCAACCTCGAAACGTCTCTAAAAATGGCATATAGTTTAATTTTTGTCACAATATGTTTTGATTACATTTCGCAAGAATGAGAGGTTGGTTGTATTGTGTTATATATATGGTAGGAAATTGATTATATGGGGCCTCCCTTTGGGTGGGCCAACCACATCGCTGGCATGGGTTCGATGCCTGTGGACCCCGGTTTATATACGGTGGTCTATTATTGTGGGAGGGGTTCATGAGCCCTCCGACCCATTTTTATTCAACATATATTGTAATCAATGGTCATAGGGTGGTTGGGGGGGTTTGCTAGTGGTGGCCCACCCACCACACACACACGCACACACACACACACATATATATATTTAGTTTTGATTTAAAATAATACATTGAAAAACCATCAGCCACATTTTAGGGGCCATAAAAAAAAATAAGTAGGTGACAATTTAGTCATTTACATCTGCTGCTAAGTGCCAAAATGTCATTCAGTTATTTGCTGCCAGTTTTAGAAGATTCCAGCATATTTAGCTAAATCACCGAACTTAGTGAGTCCTCAAAATTTAGCTAGCGATGAAAGTATTGCCCCCTTTGACTTGAAATTTGACTACTAATAACTTGCACATAAGAAGTCATATTTGAGTGTCATCTATGCCATTGGAATCAGGATGACGAGTTCTTCAATCTAGTCCTGGTTTTGATGAAATCCAAAGACTTGAAATTTTGAGCCTCTCCAGAGCCACGTAGATAAATGTGGGACAAATCGAAACCAAAATCAAGGTGTTTTTAGGGCTCATGTTGGAAATCAAGGGTATGGGTGGTGAGGAATGGTTGTTCCACTTAATGAGGGAATGAAATCCTTGGGAGTAGAGTGATATGCAACGCCAAAATGTGTAAACTCTTGCAACAACTATCAATGTAGCATAAAAGTTGTTGGAATTTATGGTAGAAGCCAGTGGTTTTTCAAAGATTAGTGAACATTCTCAAGGTGAGAAGCAACAAAGAAAGAACAAGAAGATGGATAAAATAAAGGATGAACCATCAGGGTAGTTTGGCGAGGAGAAGGACAAGTAAAAGGACATGACTAAGTAAAAAGGTAACCTTATCTCATGTAGGGTTTGTGCTAAAGAACTTTATGCAAATAATTTTCCATTGAAACACAAGTTTTTGAATGTGGAACTAGTGGAAAATCCATCTATTGGGATTTTTCAAGTCTTGGGTGTTGTCTTGGAAGAAGGATATACAACAATCCTAGAACAAGATGCAACAAATCTTTGCTATGTCTTGTCTAAATTGAATGGAAAGGTGTTAGTTTCGATGGTTGACAATGGGGTGACTCACAACTTCATGAAGGAATATCTTGTGAAGGACGTCAAGTTGGAGCTTGAGCAAACACAAACCTCCTTAAATGTAGTAAATTTGATCCTGGAAAAGGTGATTAGTACAACTAAGGAAGCCTCATTGAAGCTTGAATATTAGGATGGAATGACAAACTTCACCATAGCTCCTATGGATGCTTTTGAGGTTGTCTTGGGCCAAGAGTTCGTGAAGGGGGTGAAGGCGATGCCCATATATTGGTTCGATTGTTTACTTGTTTTCTCAAGAGACAACCCATGAAGTGTCCCTACGATGAGGAGGTGACATGATGAATTTAACCGAATGACTTCCTTGAGCTTGATTGTTGTGGACAATCCAAGAGTTAAGGACCCTCATTGTAGAGAATCCAGTTAAGTTGTTATTGAGGAGTGATCTAGAAATAATTATTTAAGAGAAGGTCTCAACCCATGTTTAGTATATGGTGGTGGGATAAATATATTGGAGCAATGACTCACCAAACTTGAAACCATTTTGGACACCACTATAACCAAAGTGTATATATTAACCAAAGTATGTTTGAGCCAACAATACATTCTAGAATTTAACAACATGCAAGAGAGAATGGAAGTTGCAATTGAGGAATCCCATGGCTCATTTCATAAAAATGGGAAATGTTTGTCCATAGACCAAGTTGACCAAGCAAAGATCCAACAACCTTGGAACATGAGGACCAAGGAGGATGTCAAGCCTTCCTTGGATTATTTTGGGAAAGATGGATGGAAAGAAACCCAAAAATTGAACAATTGTTGGTAAAAGGTGACAAAAAAATTGGGTTGAACATAGTTTTATGTAGGACTTGATATATTTTAAATGAGTTATGGACATTAGCAGTGAGTTGCACAACCACCTACTAGTAACCTCTCATTAAGAAATATTGGAGTGGCTCACTACCTAGGATGTAGGGAGTATATATGAATGCACCTTTGAGGAGGTTCCTTGGATTTTTTTCATATAATGCGGATTTGCCTTGAGAAAGTGTTGGGTTGCGAAAACTTAATATGTATAGCTGGAAGTGTTGACTTTGCTCGAGGTCATCAAAGTTGTGCAATATGACTTAATTGGAAAAGGAAAATACCTTTTCGGGCATTGGGAAGTTCTTACAACACAATGGTTTATCTAGGGGGATAACATTGGTCACCCACCTCTTCCACTAACTTAATGGTTCTCTATCTTCTTAGTAGTTTTTCTATGGTTTTTTTTGGTCCCAAATTTCTAGGGTCATTATGAGGCCCTAAACAATGTTTTTTGGTGATTCATGGGGCTAGGGGTTTCCACGGCTTGCCTTGACCCTAGCCAAAAGTTGTAATCCTTGGATATTTTCCAACAGGCTACTATGTTCCCAAAATGTTTATTGTATACAAAAGTTGTGCCCTAGGAGGTTAATGCACCAACTAAACACCTTGAGGCATCGAGGCATGCAAATCTTTTGGCGCTTCATCTTCTATGGTTAAGGTTTTAGAAATCCAAGGTTCTTTATTTATGTTAAAAGGACATTCCTACAACCTTTTGTAATGTATTTTTGGGAAATGCATGTAGTCCCTATCTCTCTCCCTTTAAATATAGCTACCACCATTTTAGCTAGTTTGTGTTCTACAATATTCTATTATTTTATTTATCAATAGAGGTTAGGTGTTCACTATATTACTGTGCCCTCTACTATATTTCAATGCATGTGTTCCATTTCCATTCCCAAATTTTATTTCATTCATTTTTACAACCAAAGTCAATGGTATTAGGGTAATATGCTCCTTGTTGTTTCTCAATGAATGTCCCCGACGATGATGTCAGGGTACAAAGAGTTGAGTCTCGAGCTAGTTTCACTTGGGAATGATCTCTTTTTCCAATCCAATTAGCCTCTCATGGAAAATGAAAAGAAAGATGATTGAGTAGGAAACCCTATCAAGAGATCCTATTAAGAGATATTATCAAGTGACATGTCTGCGATATTCAGTGTAGGAACCATTTGGGCCACTTTTGTTGATGCCCTCAAGGAGGAATTATACCCTCTAGGGAAATTATGATAACTAGTACATGAGATGGAGAATTATGTGACAAGAAAGAGACCATATAGTGCCAGAGTACACCAATGTTTTCTATAACTTGTACTCAAACATGGGTATCAAATAATCTAAGCAAGACATGGCTTTGAAGTACTATAGTGGCCTACATAGGAAATACAAATAAATATGTATTTCTTGGAAATATCCTCACTAGAAGTCACTTATCGAAATGTTATCAAAATTGAGTAGAAATTAAAGCATATGAATAAGCAAGAGTTCAGGTTTGTAACTATGTCACAACAAAAGCCTAGAAAATGTGACCTTAACTTGTAGAACAAGGGACAAAGAAGGAGTACCAAAATCAATAAAACCAACCCAAATAATAGGCAAAGAAGGGTAATGGGAAGTTGAAGAAAGAAACTAGAAAGTGGTGTGAGTTTCAGTCAATCCCTTGGAACGACATCGATGAATATTTATCAAAACAATAATTATTGGCTAAGTTTAAAGAAAAAGAAGCATACTATGACTGAGATTCCAGTTTATAACATGATAAAGAAAAGAGGATTATTGATGCAGAACCTAGTACTACCATGAAAATCACAAATATCTAACCATAAGAGTTAGAGGGGCTTGAGGAGGGGAAACATCTATTCCATTCACAAATATGGGCGAAAGGGACTACACTACATTCCATTATTGGGAATGGGAGCTATAAGAAATTGATCTTAGCCTAGGTCGTCAAGATATTAAAGATGCTGATATTTCCACACTCCAAACCATACATGATTGGTTGATCGATCCATGGATGAGAAATCCACGTCAGCCAGCAATGGTGCCTATCCTATGGCATCAAGCCCTTTAAAGATGAGGTACTGTGTGATGTTTCCCCACTCAAAGTTTGTGATGTTCTTTTAAGATAATCGTATATGTGGAAACATCATTCTATTTATGAGTCCGATCCATGTCATGTCATTTCTACTCTAAGTGGTCAACTCTGCAAGGTAACAAAGGTAGTTTTGACTACTACAATTTCATTGATCTTAGAAAATTCATAGTGTCAAAAGGTAATCTCTTTGACTACAAATTTTGTCCTTTTCACGGTATGTTGAGAAGGTGAAGGGAATGTTAGTGCCTTTACGCTACTAGGTCAAACAATCAATTGACTTGATACCTCAAAGTTCCTTTACATGTGGCCCAATATATAGACATCCTCTATTATAGAATGAGGAAATCAAGCATTAGATTCATGATCTCATCTAAAAGGGCCATATTTTCCTTAGCTTCTTACCTTGCAGGAGCCCAATTTTGTTGGTGTAGAAGAAGGATGGGCCATGGAGAATTTGTATTGATTATATAACCATAAATAAAATCACTGTCAATAATATATACATGATCCACCAAATTTATTATCTTCTTGGTTAGCTTAAGGGGGCCAAGTTCTTTAGTAATATTAATCTAAAGTCAAGCTACCACCAAGTTCCAATTGAGAAAACTAATGTATGGAAGACAACCTTCATATCTAAAGAAGGTCCTTTTGAAGGATTTTTCACACCCTTTGGATTGACTAATGCTCCAGCAATGTTCATGAGGATTATGGATGATATATTGTGGCTATTCGCAAACTATTTTGTGGTTTTATATTTGGATGATATCCTCATATTTAGTAGAACCTAGAAGAACATTTGCAAAGCATTCAACATGTCTTGAGCACCCTGTGACAACACAAGTTGTATGCCAATCTAGAGAAATGATCATTTTGCATGAAATGAATTCATCATCTGATATACTTCATGGATGAACATGGGGTGCATGTGGACTCAAACAATATCCAAGTCATCTAAGATTGGCCAACCTCGATAGCCATAATAATGCTTCACAAATTCTCGAGCCTTTCTAACTTCTACTGAAGGTATTTGTTAGGGTTATTTCATATTGCTTGGCCCTTTTGTCAAGTGACCAAGGGTGAAGATAAATCAAAACTATTATCCTTCTTCAACCAAGGATGTGATTTTTAAACGCAAGCACGTTATCATTTTTGCACCATTTATATGCTTACTTTATTAGTAGATCCTCCATATAGAATATTATTTCATATTGCTTGGCCTTTTTGTCAAGTGACCAAGGGTGAAGATAAATCAAAACTATTATCCTTCTTCAACCAATAAATAATATAAGGATGTGATTTTTAAATGCAAGAAAGTTATCATTTTTGCACCATTTCTATGCTTACTAGATTATTAGTAGATCCTCCATCTAGAATAACCTTGTTCATTTTGTGCTTGCACTTGCATTTTCTCTAAATCATGCTCTTCCTCTTACACCACTTTTGGGGTTACCTTGTTCCTGAATATTGTTGAAAAATGTGTAACTAGGTTTGTTCTTCATAAATATGAAATGTATTTTTGATTCTTGTAAATTATGAAATGAAAGAAAATTATTATTATTATTTTGGAACATGGGTTTCATGGTCAAGGTATTTTATTTTATAGGTAAAGCACACATTGAGTGCCTCTAGGGTTTGTCCTAGGTCAAGAAGTCAAAAGAGTCACTATCATAAATTGAAGACCCCACTGGGCACATTGTAACTCGGAAAGAAAATTATTTTTGTCTTTAAAAGTGTCAGAATACCCTCCAAGACCAAGTCAGACTAGAATGTTGGCCTAAAGGAAGAGCCACATCCACCCTTGAAGAACCTATAAATAGAAGAGGACTTGTCCTCCTTAAGAACACTCACTCACCACTCATTCTAGTGAAGGAAAAAGAAGGAAGAGGAAGCGAATATGAGAAAGGATGAAGGAGACTTATATTTGGGCTATCTTTCTCTCACACATGCTAAAGAGGACTAGGGTTCCTACAACAGACCTAGGGAATCCATCTACAAGTTTGATCTTGGAGAAAAGGAGGCAAAGAGGTCAAGCAAAGGTCACCAAGGGTCACACTCAAGCTCCAGAAGTTAGGGAAAGGAAAGTGAAGGTCAGAGGAGGGATCTAGAAGAAGATCAAAGTTCCCACATGTGGCAAAAACAGTTGCAGGGAGGCAAAAATTTCAGATCTATATTAGTAGGCAAAAAATCTTGCAGCAGGAAGCCGGGTAGGTGCTACTGGAAGAGATTTGACTAGGTTTGACTAGATCAAAGTTGGCACATCATCCGAAGAGGTTGGTATTGGTCTCAGAGCGTATTAGTCTCAGTTTTAAGGTCATGGAATTTGCCAATTGAAGAATCCATAAGGTAAGAGATTTAAGGGTTTTCCTCTCAAGAGGAGAGGTATTGGCCCTGAATTGAGGTTTTCTTCTTGTTTTTGGTAGCTGTTTGATGCTTCACACATATAATAATAAGGAACAAAGATAACAAGTAAAAATAATCACAAGCAATTATCAAGTAAAGAGAATTAATCATAATAATTTCCCTATTGAATTCTAAACATGGTATCAGAGCTAAGGTTGGTGAAGGGAATCATGAAGATATCCACTACATTGAATAAGTTCATCAAGAAGTGTTCAAAGGTAGCAATATATCTCAAGAAAAACATAAAGGAAGCATGGAGTCACTTATTCTCTACAAAGAAGGAAGTAATCAAGGAAAAGGATGAAGGCATCTTCTCGGCACTCACTGGAACATTCCAAGATGAGATCATTTGGGTAATTAATAGTGGTGCATCTAGGCACATGATAGGTTATCACAAACAATTGAAGATTTTATCAAAGGGAAAATCTTCTTATTCAGTGGAACTTGGAGATAACAAAATCTATCCCGTAAGAGGTATTGGATCAATCTCTATAGAGCTGGAGAATGGAAGCAACATTCACCTCAACAACAACCTATTTGTTCTAAGTTTGCATAAGAACTTACTTTCCACTTAAATTATATAGGATAAGGATGATAGAGTATCTTTCATTGATTGAGAGGTTATTGTATGGAGTAAAAACTCAAGCATAGAGAATGTTAGAATAATTGGTATTCGAGAAGGAATAATTTACAGGTTGATATCTCCTCTATCTCAAGCCTTGGTTCACATTTAAATTAGCCCATGTGAGCTATGGCATAGAAGATTGAGTCATATTAATTTTAAGATCCTCCCAAACCTAAGTTCCATAGTATATGGAATACCTGAACTGAAAGAATACCATGAAGGAGTATGTAAGGGATGTGCATTGGGTAAGAATACCAAGAGACCATTTGGAAGCAGTGCTTCACGGTCAAAAGAAATATTGGATCTCATTCACTCCAATGTATGTGGCCCTATGAGTCCTAAATATCTTGGAGGTCATTTATATTATGTCACATTTATAGATGATAATTTAAGAAAGACCCGTGTTTACTTAAAGAAAACCAAGGACGAAGTATTTACAAAATTTCAAGAATTCAAAGCTGAAGTGGAGAACCTTAAAAAAAGAAGAATCAAGATATTAAGATCCAATGATGGAGGAGAGTATACATCCAAGGAGATTATATAATTTTATAAGGAGTCTGGGATTAAGAGGGAGTTGATAGTCCCATATGATCCCACACAAAATGGAGTTTCAGAACGAAAGAACCAATCCATTGAAGAAAGTGTAAAGGTGATGTTATATGATCAAGATCTACCAAATTTTTTATGGGGAGAAGCCATGAAGACTGTAGTATATATTCAAAATCAAAGTCCCCATAGGTCACTGGATAACATGACTCCCGAAGAAGTATTCATTGAGAAGAAACCCATTGTAGATCATCTCCAAATATTTGGGTGTCCTGTATATATTCATATACCAAAGGAAAAAAGAAATAAGATGGATCCATCAGGCATGAGAGGAATACTTGTTGGCTACAAAAAATCCTCTAAGGAATATAAAATATACATAAAGTAAGGACACCATATAGAAGTAAGTCGAGATGTCATATTTAACATTTTAGGTCCCTATACTACTAGTGTAACCCCTTATTATTATTAGTGTAACCCCCTTATTATATTGTTGTGCCCATGGAGTCCCCATATTATTATTATTGTGCCCCATAGAAGCCCACTATTGTTATGGTTGTGTCCTTACATTATTATTATTATGTGGGCTCTGATTATATTATGACCCCTTAGAATCCTATATATAGAAATGAGGTCTTGTCATTTGTATCATCCAAGAATTATTCATTTGTGTAATTTAAAGGAGGTTTCCCCCTCGAAGAGGCTGATTTTGAAGGCATTGATGTATTTATTCTTCTATTTTGTGAGTTGGTTGCATAACATTTGGTATCAGAGCTTTGGGTTCTAGGGTTTTGTTGCTCCAAACAGGTCATCGTGGCATTTTCGCTATAATGTTTTCACTACGAAGTTTCAAAAGTTGAAAAAAACCATTTGAGCTGAAATCATTCTAAACCTCGAGTACGAATTTTAGATCTTGTCTCACTATATTTTCAAAGATATGATCTGAGGAAGTTGGGGTTTTTGCAAGCTCCATAATTCGAGCTCAAACAGGTCATCATGGAATTTTCGCTATAATTTTGTTTCTACGAAGGTTCTGAATCTAAAATTAAAACCCATTTGATCTGAAATCTTGGTGAAGCTCGGGCCCGAATTTCAGATCTTGTTTCGCTATAGTTTCGGAGATATGGTCCAAGACATTTAGGGTTTTTGCAGGCTCGCAAATTACATCCCAAACAAGTGACCTTGGGAAAATCTTCATAACTTTATCTCTAAGCATTAGACTGAAATTTCGGAAGAATTTACAGAAAGAGGATGGAATGTAGTTCTCTTTTTGAATTTTAGGTCAAAAGGTTGAAACAATGATACGTGTAACTTCGTACAAGTTCACTCTACTGAAAATGTATATAATCAGGTCATCTTGGGAGATTGGGCATAACTCTTTCTTGGAGAATCCAATTTCGATCAGACTTGTGGCATTGGAAGGAGGATGCAGAGGGCTACAACAAATCACAATTCTAGACCTTGGAGATCTGAACTTCCAAAGATACAACAGATTCAAGATCGAGATCCTAAAATCAAGAAAATGAATGACTTGCATCAAGAAAATAGAAACACCTAGTAATCAAAATTGGATGGATGATTTGAAGAATGCGATCAAAGCTAAGATAAATAGTTCTATATATGCCATGGAAGCTGATATCAGTGGTATGGAAGTATAGTGGAAGAAATTCATGGAAGGTTTTAAGAAAGACATGGAAGGTTTGAAGGAAGGTGGGACAATGCTGCTACAAGAAAGGCCTCCTAACGATGAGAAGGTAGTAGATGAAACTCATGATGAGAAAGAAAGTAATGTTAATCATGATTTCATAGAATCTAACGTTGGATTGAAGACCCAACATATTCCAAAGATAGATATGAGGAAGTTTGATGGAAAGGATCCCGTAACATGGATACTACAGATGGAGAAATATTTTGATCTACATAATGTGAAAAACACACAAAAGGTACGTATTGCATCTTTATATTTAGAACTGAATCAGTTTGTATGGTATAGAGGGATTTGTTCTCATAAACAACTTGTGACTTGATCAATTTTCACGGAAGAAATGATAGCACATTATGAGGAAAATAAGAGCAACACCTTCTTTAGCCAATTGATAAATCTCAAACAAAAGAGTTCAATGGTAAAGCACATTGTGGACTTCAAAAAATTGAATATAAGGGTAAATGATATTCCAGAGAAGCATAGGATTGAAGTCTTCATAGGGACTTTAAATGATAACATCCAACATGAGGTTCACCTTTGGGAACCTGATTCATTGGAGAAGGCATACAGGTTGGCAAGAAAAAATGAAAGCAAAATTATGGCAACAAGGAAGCCCACCACTCATAACTATAAAGATGGAACTGTTGTTGCTCCTAGCCTTTCACCACCTACAAGGTTGACACCAAAATAATTGGAAGAAAAAAGAGAAAGAGATTTGTTACAATTGTGATAGAAAATACGCTAAAGGTAATAAGTGTGGCGAGAAGAAATTAATTTACATAGATGGGGAAGATGAGTAAGAAAAGGAACAAGAAACGTCAAAAGAAGAGGATATACACCAGCAACCAATCCAAGAGAAAGAAGAAATGAATCTGACGATATCTTGTAATGCATTGACATGAATTACCACTCCTCAAACTCTCAAGATAGAAGGGAATATCAAGAAGAAAAAGGTAATAGTGTTGATTGATTCGGGTAGTACCCATAATTTTTTTCATTGTAAGATAGCCAAGGAATTGAATTGCTTCCTATATCCAACACCAGAGTGTAAAGTAATGGTTGCAAATGGAGGAACCATAAATTTCTCTGGAAAGTGCCATAATATCAAGCTATCCATGGGAGAATATGTCTTGAATATTCCAATACTTTCCATTCCAATGGGTGGTGCAAATGTTGTACTAGGAGTCCAATGGCTACAATCTTTGGGTACGATAACTTTTAATTTTCAAGAAATTTTCTTGAATTTTTTTTGGGAAGGAAAGAAAGTTGAATTAAGGGGTATCACAATGAAATCCAGAAATATAATCAGCTCTAACATCTTGAAAAAGATTATAAAGAAAGAACAACGAGGCATAATTACACAATTATGTTCACTAGAGGTTCCCACATCAAAATCATCTATTTCTCCAGATATCCAAAACTTTTTAGACAATCATTCCAAGGTGTTTGAGACTTCAAATGGCCTCCCATCTATTTGTGATCATGATCATGCTATTCATTCGATTCCAGGAAGTGTTCCCCCAAACATCAGGCCTTACAGATATCCATATGCCCAAAAGAGGGAAATTGAATGCGTGGTTGCCGAAATGTTAGAGGTTGGTATAATCCAACCTAGTCAAAGTTCTTTCTCTGCTCTAGTGGCATTGGTACACAAGAAGGATGGATCATGGTGCATGTGTCCATATTATAGGGAGCTCAACAAGCTTACTATTAAAGATAAATTTCCCATTCCTATCATTGATGAATTATTGGATGAATTACATTGATAAATTTACTTTACCAAGTAGGATCTTCATTCAAGATATCATCAAATCAGAATGAAGATTGAATACATCCCAAAAAAAAACATTTAGAAATCATGAGGGTCATTATGAATTTTTGGTCTTGCCTTTTGGCCTTACCAATGCACCTTCTCATTTCAAGGTTTGATGAATTCCATTTTCAAACCCTTCCTTAGAAAATTTGTGTTAGTATTTTTTGGTGATATACTAATCTACAAGAAGTCTTGGAAGGATCATGTTCAACATTTTGACAGGGTGCTCAAATTATTGGAGGAGAAACAATTATATGCAAAAAGTGCCAAATGTTTCTTTGGAGTAGAAGAAGTGGAATATTTGGGTACTCAATTAGATCATAGCTCATCTTATCATCCTCAATTTGATGGGAAAATTGAGATAGTGAACAAATGTTTGGAAGAATATCTTCATTGCTTTGTATATGATAAACATACACAATGGGTCAAGTGGTTGCCTCTAGTTGAATGGTGGTATAACACTTCCTTCCATACTGCAGCAAAAATGACCCCATTGATGGCACTTTATGGATATCATCCACCATCCATCACATCATCTTTAAAATAAAATTATAAGGTTCAAGCAGTGGAAGATCACATCGATCATTAACAACAAGTTCTCAAACTCTTAAAGGATAACCTCACTTTGGCGCAAAATAAAATGAAACAATAGGCAGATCAACATCACAAGGAAAGAAGTTTTGATGTAGGTGACTGGGTATTTCTATGACTACAACCATACAAAAAAATGTCCCTCAAGCAAGCTAAGAAGGATAATAAATTATCACCAAAGTATTATGGTCCGTACAAGGTGTTACAAAAGATTGGTACTATG
>APFE030730469.1:0-13537 GCA_000404065.3 Pinus taeda
AACCTCATGCTTATTTTTATCTTTGAAAAAGCAAAAACTGATCATAATTAGGTTATCAATTAACATGGAGGAGAACCATCATCATCTTTATTTCTTTATATTTTCTTCACATTTAAGAAAATTAAACAATTATCCAATTATAACACTTTTGGGTTTTATTAGACAACAAAAAATTATAATAATAATTAGATTTAATTCTACATACAAAGAAATACTTCATTATGCTCCTTAATGTCTCATTTGTTGAATTGGAACTACATGGGGGCAAGGGGATGGGGAGAGAAAGAAATTCAGGTTATGAAAATATCTCGGAAGTGAACAGTGGTGAGATTCATCACGATTGCAGAAGTTATGCATGGATACTACTCCACTTAGGAAATATATTATCGTGCATGAGTCTATTGCGGTTTCATTGGGCCTTTGCATTCTCCTCTTCTGCATGGGGATCATAGGAATATGTAGGGAAGGTTGCTGGCTGAATGAAACTTGTATGTTCTTCCTCTTGGCAAACTTAAGGGGAAATGGTATGGTAGTGGTAATTTCTATAGGGGTAATTCCATTCTATGTCCTAAAATGAAGCGCGAAGGCTTGGGCTCTGTCGATGTCAAAGGCCATTAGGGCAGACACCTAGGCCTCAAGGGGAGTGAGTAGGGGGGTGGGTGTCTAGGACAAGAGCCCTTCAAAGCTTTGGAATTTTGTGTCGGGAAAGTTAGCCAGGCCGGTGTTAACTGACACTAGGAGAGAGGAATGGTTCGTAAAATAGGGGAGGGATATATAGTCGAGGAAGGGGCTCATAAGATGAGAGGCTAAGGTGAGTAGAGGAAAGAATGACAGAGACGTAGTCAGGGGGATAGTGGACGAGTTTAGCCAATAAGGGGCACTAGGGTGAAGGAGCGAGGCTCCTTTTGAGTGGGCTTTCGGGCCTTTGGGCCTGTGGGCAACCAGGCAATTTGTGGCCGAAATCATGGCCATTATTGGCAAATCGAAAGGGTTATGTAGGGGCGTTCGAGGCGTCTTAGGTGGGGCTCTTTAACACTTAGGGTCTTTGAGTAAGCTACATGAGGGAAGAAATGTTGGATGAACATAACGAGTGGATGTTAAAAATTATGAAAATAATGGTTTGGAATTCTTGGTTTCTTGTTCTCAAAGAAGTTAACTCCCCTTAGAGGAAGAAAGCACTGAAGCTAGTTCTGGGCTGCTGTCATCAACAGGTTATAAGGGTACGTGACAATACAACAATGACCAGTACAAGGAAATTCAAGGGTAGAGACAAGAAACCATGAGAGAGCAAGGTTGAGGATGAGCCAAGTAATGTTGGAAAATGCAGTGGGAGGAAATATCTCGACAAACTGATCCAATAAAAAATGGTTGCATATGTGGGTGGCACCAAAGAGGAGATTCAACAACTCATTGTTGAGTGGGAGGATGGCATCAACAGATTTGCGAAAGTGGGGATAGTGGACATGGAAGGGTGGAAACTATTGGTTCCTCATCCAGGACACACTCGCAATAGAGAAACACAATATAAATAGACTCTACAGATGTATTGGCTCCTTAAATGCCTCCTTGGGAAGGTGGTGGAACAAATCTGGATGACCGTCATTAAGGAATTTCCAAACTACAAGCAAGAATTTCAAAACATCCAAGCCTCATTGTAGAAACAGGATGGTTATCTTGGTCGAATTTAGAAAATGTTCTCAAGCATGTTCTTACTGATTGAGCTTCCGGGATCAGTACAAAGGACCAAAACCCAGGTAACTCAGCATCGACCAATCAGGATAATTATGAAGATGAAGTCATAGATGTTTTGCTTGGATGGCATTTACTTTCCAGTTTGTAGTAGTTTATATATAGAAACACAACTCATGGTTGTGTACATGATAATCAAGTATATATAGCTTGGATATATAAACTAACTATTTTTTGCTACAAACTTGGTTTTCCAATGGGCAAGTTGAGATAACCTAAAGGGCAGGTTGAGATCACCTAATGAAGCTATGTGGTTGTAACATCCTTGCAAATATTATAATGAAAAAGAAAGATCTACCAATCTTAACAAACAAACAAAACGATTCTTGAAATTTATATTTAAAAAAAATTATTATGAAAATTATTTGCATTTTCTTAATCTAAATCAAATCAAATTAAATTAAAATATTTTTATTATTTACATTTTCTTAATTGAAATCAAATTAAATTAAATTCAAATATATTTTTTATTTAACATATTTTATAATATATATTTTAAAAATATTGTCATTCCTACCATTCTTATGTATGCTAGTATTTTTAAACAAAAATAATTTCCATATCTTCAAAATTTAATCTACTAACCTTTAACATGTCTAATAATTTAATCAAAATTAGTGGATCTTGTCAAAATTAAGTTTAATTTTCCCATTTAAAATTAAACTTAATAGATATTTTTCAATAAATATTTAAATTAAAGTTATATAATATGATGGTTTTTAAGAAATGTTATTTTATAAAATAATAATTATAATATTTCTGTCTTTTTTCTACATTTGCATTTAAAAAAGTATATTCGTTATGAAAATGATTTACATTTTCTCAATTTAAATAAAATAAAAATATTTTTATTATTGAATTTTTTAATTCAAATTAAATTAAATTACTTTTTCATTTAATATATTTTTTAATAAAATTGAAAGTTTTTATATTTAGTTTAAAAGAAAAAATATTATTACGTTGGTTAGTATTTTTAAACTAAAACCAATTCTGTATCTTTGAAATGTAATCTAACAACATTTAATATCTCAAAATCTTTATTTTCAAAACTTAATTTACCAACATTTAACCTATCTAATAATTGAATGAATATTAATGAATCTCCTGCGAACAAATATGTCATTATATTGCATATTATTACAAATTAACATATCTAATAATTTAATGAAATTAATGGAATCTTGTGCCAACAAATATCTCATTATATTTCATATTATTACAAATTTTGTCCAAAGAAAGTTAAATTTCTTTCTTCATTTATTAATTTATTTTATATTAATTATTTACATTTTTCTTAATTTAAATAAAATACATTTTTTTTAAAGTAATAAATTTTATAATAAATTTTAAATTTTTTACTTATTCTAAATAATTAAATTCAGAAAAATTAGTATCACTTCTACAATTCTTTCTTATATTTTCTAGTATATTTAAAGAAAAAATAATTCCCTATCTTTAAGATTCTTCAAAACATAATCTACTATCCTTTACCATGTCTAATCATTTAATCAAAGTTAATGAATCTTGTGAAAAGTAATATTTCAATTTAATTTGATATTATTACAAATATGGTCCAAAGAGAAGTTAATTTTCCTTATGTTATTATTCAATTTTTTTTTTATATTATTTTTTTTCCAATTATATTGGGCTATTATAATATTTTATAATTGCTATCAAAATTTCATTTAACACTTACAATAATGAAATAAATTTATGAATATTCATATTAAAAATTTAAGTTGAATTATAATTATAATCATTTTTATTATTTTTTGCTAAGTGGTGTGAGTATTTAACATGGTTGGATTTTCTTGGAGTTTTGAACTGATGTGAGTGCCTTAACAAAATACCCCACCACCATCTATTCTACTCCCCATGGAAAATAATTATGTTCATTTAAGAATAGTACCATAATTTATTATATTTATCAAAAAATATTCATTCATAATTTGTTTTGTAAATTAGATATTGACGTGTTACTAAAAATACATTAACACTCCCCACTAGTTGTAGCATACACATTGATAGGGTACTTTCTTTGTTAATGATAGTGACCAATGACAAACAACTCACAATATCCCTCTCCTTATCCCTCTCTCTCTCTCTCCACTAACTCTCTCTTTTCACTGTTGTCTCTCTCTCTCTCCCTCTATCTCTCTCTCCACCTCTCACTCACACCCTTTCTCACCTCTTACTCTTGTAATCCAACCCCCTCTCCCTCTCCCTCTTGCACTCTTCCTCTCTCCCTCCTATCTTTGTCGTGTAATATATCTCTCTGACTACTCCCTTCGTGCTAGCTTCCCTCACTATCCATCTCTATATACCTTTGAATCTTTCTTTATCTCTCCACCTCTCATTCTCTCTCTCCCCTTCTCCCTCTCACCCCCACTTTCTCTCTCCCTATCCCTCTATTCCTATCCCTATGTCTCTCTCCCCCACTCTCTCTTTCTCCTATCCTCTAGTCTCTCCCTCTCTCTCCCTCTCCTGCTGTCCCTCTTTCTATATCTCTCTCTCACTTTCTCCAAACATTCTCTCACTCCCTTCCTCTTGCATTCTCTCTCTCTCTCTCTCTCTCTCTCTCACTCCCTCCCCAACTCTCTTTCACACTCACTCTCTCTATCTCCCTCTAGCTCACTCTCCCCTCTCTCCCTCACTTTCTCTCTGTCCCTCCAATCATAGTCGTATTCCTTTCCATTCCCTATCTCTGTTTCTTCTCCACACTCTCCCTACTTCCACCACTCTCTCTATCTCCCTTTCCCTCTTCCTCTCGTGTACTATGTCTACATCTCCCCCTCTGTTTATCTCTCACTCTTACCACTTTCTCTCACTCTCCCTCACTCTCTTAGTCCCTCCCTCTATCTCCCTTCATATTTCTCTCTCCCTCTTTGTATTTTTCTCCCCCCTACCTGTGTCTCTTTCCCTCTCTCTCCCACCTTTCTCTCCCTATCTCTCTCTCCCTCCTCTCTTTCCATGACACTCCCACCCCCAACCCACTCTCTCTCTCTCTCTCTCTTCCCTCCTCCCCCCAAATCTCTTTCACAACTTCCCACTCTCTCCCTTTCCCTCTCTACTACATTTTCCTTTGGTCCCTCCACTCTCACTATCTCTATCAGACACACATAATATCTCATGTTTTCTCTCCTACAACCCTTCTCTCTCCCTCCCTCTATCTTTCTCCCTTTCACACTATCTCCCTCTCCCTCTCTCTTTTTCACAATCTCTCATACTCTCTCTCCCTCATATCCTCACTTTCCCTTTGTCCCTTCATCCATACACATATGCCTTCCCGCCTCACCTCCCTATCTCCTCAACCTACTCTGCCTCCTTCCATCACTCTCTTGGTCTTCCACTACATATCTCCCACTTTGTCTCCATCTACCCTTCTCTTTATCTCTCCCTCCTCCCAATTTATCTCACTCTCACTCACTCTCTCACTCGCTCCCTCTCTCTTCCTTCATGTCTCTCATCCCCTCTATATCATTGTCTCTCTATCTCCCGCTTTGTCTTTCCCTCCCTCTCCCACCTTACTCTCCCTACCTCTCTGTCTCATCTCTTTCCACGACTCTCACCAATCCCCCACTCTCTAGCCCCCACCCACCTACTCTCCGCTCTCCTCCCCTATCTCTCTCTCTCCCTCTCCTGCTCTATGCCACTTTCTTTTTGTCCTTCTCTCTATCCCTCTACCACTCTACACCACTTTATTTTTGTCCCTCTCTCTCTCTCTCTCTCTATCAACCACCCTCTACCTCCCCAACTTTCTCTTTCTCCCTCTCTCCACCCTTGTTTGTACGCTCCGTCATGTGTCTCTTTGTCCCCATTTCCTACTCTCTCTCCCTCTACCCGTCTCTCTCCCTCCCTCTACCCGTCTCTCTCCCTCCCCTCTTTATCTCTCCCTTTCACACTCTCTCCCTCTCCCTCTCTCACTATCGTACTCTCTCCCATTCTCTCTCTCTTCATATTCTCTCTCACTCACTCTCTCACCACTCCCCCATCTCTCCACCACCTATATCTCCCTCTATCCCTCTCCTATCTCCCCTTCTCTCCCCCCATGACCTCTTTATCTCTCTCTCTCTCTCTCTCTCTCTACCTCCTTCTCATTCTCTCCCCCCTCATTGCCTTTCTCTTATATGATCCCTTCCCTTAACTCTGCCACCAACTTCTCTCTCTCTTCCTCCCTCCTCTCTCTCCCTCCCCCCTATATTTTTCTTCCTTCCTCTCTAATGACTCTGACTCGTGTAAAAAGAAATAAATATTACGGTATGGTAATTAACCTTACTAGATCACATGACTCGTTGACATAACTCTATACATCGTTGGAAGCCTAATGTTTAACTTTGGCACACATTTGTATGCGGTTATGGATTTTTCCAGTCCCAATGTAAAAGTTTTGAGGCTCATTTATTTCGCCGCTTGGGTGACATGCAAATGCTATCCATGCAACATCAGATCGAATGGTAACTTTCCATCTTCACATGGTTTGTATAAGGTGTCATTAACCTGACTGCCTGTCCCATACATGGCTAGCAGACAAATCGAGTCCCATCACCATGGGTAATCCCGCTTCAATTGATGGTGGGGATCTCTCCTTGCTATCTGACGGCTGTAGCAGACTTGTGGGTTCCAACCTATACTGTGGTATAGGATGGTGAAGATCATTTGGAAGGGAAGCTCCTTGCAGAGCCAGCTCTGGTAGGCTCATCCCATGCAGCTCGAAGTGCCACCTTATCAGTTTTGGTTTCGTTGCTGGCGAATTTTGGGTTTGTTGTTCCCTTCAGGTAAATGATTTTTGCGATGATATCGTTCTATGTAATTTCTAGGCTAGCACAACCCTTTTTTTGCGTTAACCATTACCTCATCCTACCTTCCACCATTTGCAGAATTTTGGTCTCGAGGGTGATAGTCTTTTGTAGCTCTGAAGGGGCTGGTCTTGTACATGGTGGCTCCACCCTACTCAGGTAACCATTCGATTAATTGCAATTGTCTTCCCTCTACTATACTGTCACAATTTTCTATTTCACAATACTGACGCGGAATCTATATTTTCATGTCCTTGTTTGTTTGGCATATAGGTTGGATGCCTATTCTAACTCGAGGAAACCCTCTGTATGCATGGTCCAGGGTTCTAGGAATGCACATTTACTCCGGCCAAGGCCCTTGAATGAAAAGTCTTCTTTCATTTATAGGTGGAAGGCTAGCAAAGTGGTGTTTCTCGGTTGGGAACCTGTCGATTTTGAATGCAAGCTCATGAGGCTGAGCTCGGGTTCTATATGTGTAGCTTTGTTTTCCTTGTTGTAGGAATTTGGCATTCAACCTTAGTTTTAGTTTCATGATTCGGCCCTTGAGGTATGGCACAACTATTCGTAGCCATGCTGCGGCATGATTCTCTCTTGCCATTGAAATGTAAACTAAGATATTTTGGTGGTAAATTCAGATATCGACGTTTATTCATTTGTTGTTATTATACTGCATGCTTTAAGGATATGTCTGTGATAGATGAAATGTGAAGTTTTCATCCATGGATGCTTGGTTCGGCTAGCTCTAGTCTTTGTAACTATGATTTATTTATCTATTCTACAATACACAATCTTGTTGAATATATCATGTATTTGGTACTTGGTCTCGGACCTGCTTACTTCCGCAGGCATAATGACACTCTGTTTGGTTTTTTGTTGCTTCAAATACCTTACTTAAGGGTTGCAATACCAAGGTATAAGGCCTAGGCGCACCTAAGGGTTACCGTCTAGCCTAAACTAGGCTCAGACTCTGTTCCTAGGTTGCCATCCCAAGGCACTGTAGCTCAGCCTTGGCTATAGCGCACGATGGGCTCTATTTCCATGTGTTAATAGCAAGATAGACAAATAGAGCAGTAGTCTTTGTTTACACTATTTACAGAAATTATCTTTGGTTCTAAGAGATGTCAATTTCCACCCAATGTTGCGTGGGAAAGAGTTTCAAAACATGAATAATTTACTATCCTCCCTGGTCTTTCTATATCATGTACGGTTTCTTGTTGCACTGGTTTATCATAATTATTAATTCAGACAGTTTCTTTTTCGATTTATTTTCATTGCATGGCATTGTTTCTAAATATCAGTATACTCTCCTTACCGCAGGGTTTTCTTTGTCTGTTCCTACACTTGTGGAAATACTACGTTGGCTAATGCAAACTCTGTTTACCACCTTTAAATAGATAAAAGAAACAGAGGGTTATTATTAAGACTCTATGCTAAGGTAAACCCTATACCTATCACCGTCCCTCCATCATCTCATGATCCTAATGTATAAAACCCTCGTTTCACTTTGACTCTAATTAAATGAACTCTGATGAGACTAACTCACAAAAGTTAACTTTCAGTTTAATACAACTATTAATTGGATGTCCTTTGATAAGGCTGGTTCATAGAGAGAAATCCTTTAGTTCACTGCAAATATTAATGAAATTCAGGTTAACACTTCATACCTGGTTTTTTGTCCAATAAGTAATTCCAAGATTAAGTCACCTCTTCTCTCTACAGTTGGCCATCCACCCGACCATCAGATTGTCCTTCGAGACCAAATATCCCCCCTGGCTCACTCAATGCAAACAGTCTTTGGCAATTTCTTGCGCTTTATACCCTTACCATATGGTGATCACTAGACTTGGAAAGCTTCCTCCCTCCTACTCACTGTCAGTCCTCTACCACACAGTTCTCCCCTTTCGTTCCTTTTCCACAGAAGTCACCCATGGTGGAGGGGGAGGCAGTTAGGGTTTGCATCTGTTTCTTTTTAATTTAAAAAAAAAGAAGAAAAAATAACATAAGTTCCCTCCTTAGAAGTTACATGATATTTCCATGATGAGGAACTCATTTCTTTTTATTTACTAATAATAGAATGTCAATTTATACAGTAGATAATACCATCATTTATCAGGTTGTTTCTTTTTTATTTTAACTATGGTAAATAAAATATGTACAAAATTATGGGGCTATTACATCTCCCCCCACAAAGTTGGAAATTTTCGTGATGTCCTTCAGTTATAAACAGCTCTGGGTAAGCCTCTTTCATGAATTCTTCATCCTCCCAAGTGGCCTCATCAGGCCCAAAGTGTTGCCACTGCACTTTAACTTGGGTAATATCTCACTTCCGTAGCAGTACTTCTCTCGAGTTGAGAATGTTCGATGGCTCGACTAAGATTTCTCCTTCCGGTTCGACCTGCAACATGCAACATCCTAAATTAGTTTCTTTAAATGAGAATCTTTAGACTGGCCTACCAAAAATAATTCTCACCTGTATATCCTGCCATCTGATTACATGTTTAGGATCATACACATATTTTTTTAATATGGAGACATGGAAGACATTGTGGATTTGTATGTGACTTGGCAGGGCGAGCTGGTAAGCCACCAGCCCAATTCTTGCTAAGATCTGGAATGGCCCACAATATCGAGGTGCCAACTTGGCACACTAGCTCCATTGCAATGTGCTCATTTTTGCTTGAATCCTCACATATACATGATCACCGACTTGGTATTCTTTAAACCTCCTCTTCTAGTCAAAAAAGTTATTTTTCCTATCCTGAGCACCTTTTAAGTTAGACCATACCTTTTTTACCATTTCCTCCATTTCCTTAAGCATTTCGGGCCCTAACATTAATTTGTCTTCTGGCCGACCCTAGCTTGAGGGGGTGCAACTATTCTTCCCATACAAAACCTCAAAGGGGCTCATTTGTAGTGAGGTATGATAGCCATTATTGTATGCAAATTCAAGCAAGTGCAAATACTCTTCCCATTACATATGCCCTTAACATGTCTTCCACCACTTGGTTTACACATTCTGTTTGTCCATCGGTTTGGGGGTGATACACTATACTGAAATTCAGCTGTGTACCTAATTCTATAAATAATTTTTTCCAGAAAACTGATGCGAATTTCACATCATGATCCGAAATTATTTTCCTTGGTAGCCCATGCAATCTAAATATGTTTTGCATAAAATTATGGGAAATCTGTAGAGCGTTGTAGGTGGATTTCACAGGTATATAATGCACTACTTTACTCAATTTGTCTACGACCACCATGACAGAATCGTTATTCTTCCTTGTCTTAGGAAACCTGTTATGAAGTCCATAGAAATAGTTTCCCACTTCCATGTGGAATGGGTAATGGTTGCAATAACCCTGCGAGGTGTTGATGTTTTCCCTTAATTTGTTGGAACTCCAAACACCGTGCCAAATACTCAGCCACATTCTTCTTCATACCTGGCCAATAGTATTCTTTTTAAAGTGTTGTGATCATTTTCTGATACCCCGGGTGCCCAGCATAATGACTTCTATGAAATTCATCCAAAATCAAATTCTTAATGCTGTTTTGATTAGGCACATACAGTCTTTCCTTGTAATACAACATTCTAGCAGCATCCACAGTGTAATCTTGTTATTTTTCTTTGCTGGTAGAGTGATGTACTTGTTGTCTTATTTGTTGATACACCATATCTTTCTCTGCTACCCTTTGAATGATCTTTGCAAAGGGACTTTTCCACTCGCTGGATGAAATTTCATATAAACTTTGTAATTTCTGAACTAAAGTGTCTGCAACCCGGTTCTCTTTTCCTTTCAAATGTTTGATCTCGAAATCAAAACCACCTAGAAAACCCACCCACCATGCTTGCCTAGCATTTAGGGTGGGTTGACTAAAATAATTGGTTAGACTGTGGTGGTCTGTTAATAAGAAAAAATTTCTACCCATAAGGTAATGTCGCCACATTTTCAACGCGTGAATGATGGTTTCCAATTCTAAATCATAGGCAGAATATTTCTGCTCATGTTCTTTCAGTTTCCTAGATTCGTAAGGAATTACCTTTCCTTCCTGCATCAACACACCTCCTACACCTTCTTTGCTTCTATCAGTGCACACCACATACTCTTTGTTAGGATCAACTATGCTCAAAATGGGGGCAGTGGTGAGTAGATGCTTAAGCTACTCAAAACTTTTTTGACATTACAGGGTCCATCTGAAGGCTCTTCCTTTTTCTGTAAGGAAGTGATAGGATATGCTACTCTTGAGAATCCTTCCACAAATTTCCTATAATAGCTAGCTAACCCCATGAAAGATCTGATGTCTGCCACATCTTTAGGCATTGGCCACTCCATTATTGTCCTTTTCTTTTCGGGATCCACTGCGATCCCTTCTTTCATGATCATATTTCCCAAATATAGTATTTCTTCCTTGAAGAAGTCACACTTGCTGAACATCGCATATAACTGGTGTTCCCAGAGGGTTTACAGCACCAATTGGGGGTGTTCCTTGTGTTCTTCCATAGTTCCAGAATATATCAATATATCATCTATAAAAATCAGCACGAATCTATCCAAATATTGATGAAATATGTTGTTCATCAAGCACATAAAAGTTGTGGGGGAATTAGTTAAGCCAAAAGGTAGCACCACAATCTTGTAATGTCCATACCTCATTGTAAAATTTGTTTTAGCTATGACTTCTTCCTTAATCCTCATTTGGTGATACCCAAATGGCAAATCGATCTTGGAAAATATTGTTGCACCTTTCACTTGATCGAAGAGTTCATCAATCCGGGGTAAAGGATACTTATTTTTTATTGTTAATTTATTCAACTGATGATAGTCTATGCACATACAAAGGGTCCCATCCTTTTTCTTAACAAACAATACCAGGGCTCCGCAGGGTGACACACTGGGCCAAATGTAGGATTTGTCTAGCAATTCTTGTAACTGCATTTTCAATTCTATCAACTCGGGTGTGCTCATTCTGTAGGGTGCTCGGAATACCGGGCCTGCCCTAGGCATTAATTCAATAGTAAAGTCTATGTCCTTTTTAGGTGGTAGCCCAGGAATCTCCTCCAGGAATACATAAGAAAATTATTGAATTACTAGGATGTTTTCCAACAGGGCTATTTTATTTTTCGAATCAGCATAACCCACCTAAATGGCATAAATCTAACACCCTTTCGCAATGCATTTTGGTAGCTGAGAGGTGATTATTGGTCGAATCTGCACTGGTTGCTTAATCCCCTGCATCTCCTGCCTTCCTCCAAGCTCATCCTTATAATATATAGTCTTGATTTTACAGTTGACTATGGACTAGTAGTTTTCCAACTAGTCCATACAATTAATACGTCTTATGAGCCAAGAGGAAGCATATTTAAATCTCCCTTCATCGGATGTCCTGCTATATTTATGGGGCAGTTATTGACCTTGGAAATTACTCGTCTTTTTGCCCCTGTAGCCAACTGTACTAACCATGGGTTTTTAAATTTAACATGTTGCAATTTACAATGCTCCACAACTCTAGGACTAATATAACTTAATGTGGCTCCAGGGTCAATTAAAACAAATACAGTAAGGTTTGAAATTTTACCTTCGAATTCCACCATGGTCGACTGGTACTCCGCCTGACGATCTTCCAGGGCCGCATTAATTCTTGGTAGGTTGCATCCTACATCACCGACTATAGATGCTTTGTGGATTTGGGAAACCTATTCGGTCTCTTTTCGCTGTGGGCAATTTTTAATGTAGTGAAGCCCATCGCAACCCCAACATTGCACAAGAGGTCTTGCTATCTCTTCACTATCCATGTTTCTCGGGTTTTCGCTGATTTTGGACTCATTAGCAGGCTTTGATCTAAGTGAATTCTTCTATAAATTTTTGCTATTCTATCCGTTGGCAAAACTCTTGTTACTACTACCACGATTCCCTTTATTGTTTACAATCATTTTGTTGCTTCTCTTATCATTCCATTTAGTACCTGAAGTTTCTCTCTTTTGTTTACTTTGCTAGTAACAAATCCTGGCTTTACGTATTACTTCATCCACAGTCTTTGGATTGTCAAACTCGATTATTTCCCTCATGCTCAAGGGTACTACTGACAAGCCTCTGTACTTTTTCCTTTTCCTCTCGAATATAAGACACATAACGCAGTAAGGAAGTAAAGTGAGTAATAAATTCATCCATGGTTTGTCGTCCCAATCGCAAGTCTGGAATTCCTTAGCCTTCTCGTCATATAAATGCTCAATCAAGTATCTTTCTTTAAAGTACCTTTGAAATTTTTCCTAGGTAATATTCTGCTCACTTCTTTCACAATTTTAACTTCTGCCAACCATAGGGTGGCTTTTCCCTGCAATTATAAAATGGCCAACCATGCTTTGAGGTTGTGGTCATGCTCGTATAGCTAGAAATATTTATTCATATTAATCAACCATGCCTCAGTGGCTTTCTCCAATTCTCCATCAAAATGTGGCAGTTTGATATTGCGGAATTCCCCTTGCAACTCTATCCATTGCCTTTTTGAGGTGTGGTGCTCGGAAGCATTATCATATCGTTCCTCTTGTTCCTCCTCCCTTAAATAAAAACTACAAATCACTTTTTAAAATGTTATAAAATGCTTAGTGTTTATGGTTTAATGATCATGGTTTGGGGTTTAGGGTTTAAGGTTTAAGGCTTAGGTTTTAGGGTTTAGGGTTTATGATTTAGGGTTTAGGGTTTATAAGAATTTAGTAAAATATTTTAATAAACACTTAACTAAAAGTGTCAAAATACTTTTTAAAATGTTATAAAATGATTAGGGTTTAGGGTTTAGGGTTTCGTTTTATGGTTTAGAGTTTATGGTTTAGGGTTTAAGGTTTGGAGTTTGGGTTTAGTTTTGGGGTTTAGTGTTTAGGGTCTACAACATTTTAGTAAATTTTTTTAATAAACACTTAAAAGAAAGTTACATAACAATTTTTAAAATTTTATAAAATTGTTATGGTCTAGGGTTTACGGTTTAGGGTTTAGGGTTTT
>APFE030730474.1:0-18673 GCA_000404065.3 Pinus taeda
TTTATGAGATATTCAGGTGTTATGTAATCGTTTGATTGTTAGTGTATGCAGGTTTCGAAGTGAAGGAGGAGCTCATCTGGATCGATGAGGCTAGACTACTACAACAGCGTTGGACTTCAGGTAGGATCGAAAAAACTTGGTTTCTCATATAATAATGCATGTTTAGAGAAGGACTGCTCTTAATTGTCTTGTTTGTCACTAGAAAGTCTTAGGCTTCTAGGGAGGTTGGTTTTGTCCGCAAGATTAACTCTTTCCGCATGACACCTCCACTACTTCCCGCAACTGATGATGCTCATTCTGCTCTGCTCAGTTAACACAGAGCACCCCCTTATAGGATTTTAGATCAAGCTAGGGTGTTGCATACGAGAACTCCTCGTGCCAATGCAGAAAGTTTCCAATTTCAGGTCTACTATATGCACTGTCTACTACAACTTGTGTTGCAATTTTGCAAGAAATTTTTTGTTGCCCGTGAGATCCCAATCTTCAAGTTGTATCAGAGACGACCTGTTAACTACAATTTCATCATGTGTCACCATATTTACTGTCTTTCCCTTATCTTTGATGGGTCACTGACTAGCCCATGGGGTAGGCAGCTACATCTGGACCACTTCTGCTTCGTGTCTAAGCATTTCCAGCACATCCCCTACCATTGGTGCTGAACTCTCCAGTGGCCATATTACAACCCTCGGACTTACTCCTTGAGCATAACTAATGAGAAGTTCCATATCTATGGGAATGCACAATAGCCTACTTCTCTCCAAATCATAGATCATTTGGTGGATGCCCCCTTGTGATTTATAAGCGTTTTGAAATTCAAATTCAGCGGTTCCCTCCTTTTTTGGTGCTGTAATGTTAAGCCTGTTGCAGATCATTCTAGATCCGGCTCGTATCGCGTCTCTTAATTTCCCGTTGTCGGCTCCCTTTTTCCATAACTCAGACATCGTGTCATGAACAATGTCAACAATAGTCACCTCTCTACTTGTCCTCGCAGCAGTGCGGCCCCTTCCGCGCAACCGCGACCCTTGCGACATACGAATTTTATGCGTCCTCTGATCATCGCGCAGCTCCCCCACAGATTGTTTTTGTTATGCTCTTAACCTGCAAATGATACCCAAATACAGAATATGCGAAGAAAAGATACCCAGAACACAGAATATGCGAAGAAAAGATACCCAAAACACAGAATAGCAATGATTTTATTATTCAAAGAGTAATGTTCACTTGCCTCTTCAAGGGGGCAACCTCCAATAGAGCAGTCCTCGGTTACAAAATAAGACAAGATGCTCCTCGCATGGAGTTTCTATCCTTTATATATGACTCATACATGCAATACCACGGGCCAATACCACGGTATTACTAATACCATCTATCTAATACTACGACCCATTTGCAACTAACTGTGGTTCCGTTATTAATTGCGGATTAACCACTTACAATTATTAATATGGGCTTTATTGACTCTTAACTATGACGTGGTCCCATTACATAGATGAGGGGGTTAGGGTGGGACCCTAACATGCCGCAGGGGATTGATAACAGAAGGGCCTCGCCCAGGGGGCTTGTTCAGTGCTTGTGTGGGTGCTGGTACTGCAGCTTTCCCATTCGAGGGCGTCTCGACGGCAGCATAATGATGGGAGGGTGTCGCGAGTTGATGTGGAGAAAAGGGAGCGGGCTCGATGCCCTTTATGTTTATCTTTTTAATTATTTTAATTTTTTTACTTTGATTTATATTTATATATATAAATTGAATTATAAATAGAAACCATTATTAAAAAGTATGTTTAAATTTATTTATTTTATTAATATAAATTTAATTTTAGGTACTTAAAAAAAAAAAAACAAACAAAACAAAAAAACAAAAACAAAAAAAACAAAACAACAAAAAAACAAAGCAAAAACAAACTTTAAATTTGGCAGGACTATATCTCCATTATATCTTCTCTATTGGGACACGGAATTGAACCATAACTTCACATAACTTTTATATCACAAAGTGCCTTAACATGACAATGATCTCTCCAAGACCCCGTCAACAAACAAAAAATTTGTAAATTTGAATCCATACTTAAAATCTTAATTCAACTTTACACAAATAAAATAAAATTTAGTGTGAACTAGATTTCATTTTAATTCAAATTTTGTAATTCACTTTTACCATGGATCTAAATTCAACTTTGAGTTGACTTAATGAAATTTGAAAAGAAATTTTAACCGTTGGAAAATTTAAAAACTATTTCTCAAGATAGTCGCCATCCTTGCCTTCCCTCCACTTTGTTAGGGTAATCAATGCTGATGCAAATTTCTTTTACTCTACTTCTTTAGGGTAATGGTGATGCAATTTTTTTTAAAAAGAAAATTTCACAGTTTTGTGATCCATAATAAATTAAAAAAAGTCTTTAGATAGAAATCTCCATTCAAATAGATTAAATCTAATCAATAATTTAACTAGATTAAAAAATAAAAATCAAAATAAATGAATAAAATCAAAACAAAAGGTTACATAAATAAAATATGAATATTGAGAAGAAATTTGAGATATTCGTATCAAGTATTCAAAAAATCTTATTTAAATAACAAAATAATTTACTCAAATGTATTGTGCACACCAAGTGCATGAAAGAAAGATTTCTCTATAGTATCTCAATAAAAGAACACTAGGAACAAATGAAGACTTTGAGTAATGTTGGATCACTCAAGACTGGCAAAATAAAAAATTATTATCTCCAAAAATGATGTAGGGTTTTTTCTTTTCATAGAACAAGAAGAACTCTAATCCATGAGTTACAATTCCATGTGCTCTCAAAAACTATGGGAGAATACAAGTGATTTTTGGTCAAAAATCATAAAATATTATACTCATTTTTCGAAGATCATTTTAAATAATAAAGTATTCAAAGTGTTTTTGAAACTTCTAGAATTTAATAATTGGAGTTAGTTGTGTTCATTTGACCAACTAGTCGCTTTTACATCAAATTTTATTTTCTTTTCTTTTTAATGTGCACATGGATGAAGAAAATTTCTCATGTGTTGGAGAAACTTTGTATATTACAAATAATGCTCCAAGTAACATTGATATATATCATTGAAGATGATGAAGCAACATGTAGTTACTCAAGTTGGTTGATAACATTGTCAATGCCTAGTTCCATACCTTTAACAACATGTTTTCCTTCAACTAATGTTTAGACATCAACATAGATAAGTTAAATTAATCACAAATAACTTAGCTCATATTACCAAATTACTCAAAAAAATAACCACGAGGACAATCTTACCGCTATTACACATGTCTTTGGGCTAAAACACAAAGTATCCACAAGTCCTCTAAGTTAAAGTAGGTGGATGGTATTATTAGTTTTTGTGAAAAGGATGTAACGATAACATATAGATTAACATATGAAGTCATAGATAGTGTTTGTAACCACCTCCTCCCACATTTACCCAAGTTCACCGGTTTACCAAGGTAAACATGTGACGAAGAGTTACTATGATATGACCTGACCTCCTTGATACAATTAAGAAAGTGGGGCCAACAACTAGAAACTTACTAACCTTCCTTAGGAGCTACAAGATCCCTAGGAGCTAAACAATCACTCCAGGTGCTTAGACCCTGAGCTAGACTATTTTTTCACTGACCTAAGCTACTAGTCGCAGGCATAACACTGCATCCATGCAACAATTAGCCTCCAGTCGTAGGCATAACACTACATCCATGTGACTACAGTCTCAATTTCCTAGTTCTAAGCCTACAAGCAAGGAATTTGTGCCACCTTTTTAAGGCTAGTCTCCAAATCACTACCCAAAACTTAATGAGACTTTCCATAACAATAAATGACACAAAGACAATGCCTCTAACACAAAACTTGATCAAGGACTTAACCTAACTAGGCCTAATCTTGATAGAACAGCCATTAAAACCACATAATAACAAGTGTAATTACTCATGAAATACAAGAGGGAAAAGAGGTCTTATTAGCATATGCAAAAGCTAACCAAGTCAGGGACTTCCACGTACCACCTGTCCATAGATTGGGATGAACCAAATCTTTCTTTCAGGCAATAACCCTCGTGCCATATTCTAAGCATGAATGTGGGAGTCAAGACCAAATCTACTAGGGCTCCACGGAGACCAAACCACCTCCACCCTCAGGCTTTACCACATTCTTGCCAAAATCGGTCAAGGGATTCCTGAGCCCAAACAAGGTATAAACAACTAGGCTTTTCCGCAATCCCATCATTACTAGTCAAGGGATTCCTAGGCGCAAAACGAAAAAACATACACTACTAGTCTTTATCGAAATCCTTCCAAAATCGATCAAGGGATCACTAGGCCCAAAACAAGCTTGGATGCCTCCAGATTTCTTCACCAATACCTTGAGGAATTTTCCCATCTCCACCCTCAATATTTACCGCAATTCCGCCAAAATCGGTCAAGGGATTCCTAGGCCCATGGGAATTTTCTTGAGAGCACCTCCCCTGGTTCCAAAACCATATGGCAATCCAAAGCTCAACTGAATGAAATAACCACGTCACACCATGGTTATCCAAAAATGGCAAGGCAAGGCTGAAACAATTGTCACACCTGGTAAAACCCATGCAAATGGCAACAAGAGAACCAAATGCATACATGCATGTACCATGCATTCACAAACTAGCTAGGAAATTACACATACAACCTATTACCTAAAAGTATTCTTGTTAAAGTTGTTTGATCCAACTTTCCCTTGCTTTCCTTGTCCTTCATTTGCCTTCCTTCACTTTCTTTTCCAATTGCTAGAGTGCTCCAAGAATGATATAAGAGTGTAAGAGTATGAGAGAATAGTGAGACAGCTCCAAAACTAAACTTACAAAAGTCTGTGAACTGTTCCTCAGAAGCCTTTTTATCATTGAGGCCTTTATTTTTTCCATTTTCCTCTATTTTTCCTTTAATTTCCCTCTCATGCAAACTTGTGACTTTCATCTCCCTTTTCTCCAATTTTCCTTTATTTTCATTAAAAAAAATGTCAATTAATGTCTATTTGGCCTTTTCATTGCCTTTGCCAATTTCCTTAGCCATAATAAACCAAAATGAACACCCACTATGATGTTTTTCCTAACATTCATCTTGAATACGTGTCTCATGACCTTGGTCTTATTTTTTCCTTTATTAACTTTATTACATGAAATTTTAACCCGAGGTTGTTACAAACCCCTCCCCCTTAGGGGAACGCTGTCCTCGGAGTTCTATGACACCCATGATGAGCAAGAACATTGAAATAAAATATACTACCTATGGAGCTTTATAACACAACTCGTTGTAGTATTTACAATGACCACTATTGAAGACATAATAAACTTACCGTTTATTGGAGTTTTATAACACAACTCATTATGGTATTTACAATAACATCCTCATATAATTATGCACATTTGCTTCAACCAACAAATAAACATACTATCTATGTAGCTTTATAACCACATCTTGATACATAATTTACAATAATATACACATATGCACACTTGCTGAACTAGCAAATAAAAGGATATGATGCATGCATCAACAACAATAGAATCCAGAGGCTCACACCTCCACCCTCAAAAGTAGTACTAGGATTCACCTCCTTCCCAAGAAGTCCATCTGTTGTCAAAGTCAAAGTCTGCATCTAATGTCGAGCGTTACCATCCTTCCACTACTTGTTCCCTAAATGAATAGTTGTTGGCTCATTGTTCTCGGGCACACTCCCAATGTGCATTTGATTCCATTTGGCAACACTAATGACCAAAACAAATCCATCCCCACCCTTACCTTCCCTGCTACAAGTCCCTTGGGCAATCTAGTCACCCCCTTCCATGTAGTCACTCACCTTCCAAGTTCCCTAACTTTTAACCCAGGCTTGTTACAAACCCCTCCCCCTCAGGGGAACACTGTCCTCAGTGTTCTATGACACCCATGATCTGCAAGACTGCTGAAATAAAATATATTGCCTATGGAGCTTTATTATTTTTGCTAAAGCAAGAGACGGTCCTTCTATTATCTTAAGAAAAAGAATGATTTACACAGGTTACATCAAATGCACAGAGGCGCAGACTCCCACAAAGGGAGAGAGAAAATACTTAATGTACTCAAACAACCCTCCAAAAAACAAACAGAAATAATGACAAGACAACCCTGGAACCGAAAGTGAGCAAGTGGAATCAAAGTCCGCTTCCCGAACCCACCATTGATTTGACTCCTAACAAACCAATAGTCGAAAATCAACCCGCGCGGAGGCGAAGCTGCACGATCAACACTGGTCGTCGATCTCTTCATTTGGATCCAACGGCTGGTGTCCATATCGTGCGGCTTAAAAGCTCGCTGATTACCATGTGATGAAGGTGGTTTGCTTTTTCGTTCCTCCGCCACATGGTGCTTCCTGAGTGGAATCGCTGGCTTTTCATAAAAACCGCCTTTGGTTTGGATGGCGCTTGATGAAGGTGGTAAACCATTAGTGGGTTTATCCTTTTGGGCCCACCAACTAGCCCGCCAAATGTTGGTCGTTGATATTCCTCCTCCAGATCTGACGGCCACAGAACCAATCGAACCGCACATCTGCTCGCTGTTATCACTGTTCATCCTCTTCGCCCGCACCACTAGCTGAATGACATCGCTTGTCATCTAAGGACATCTCAAGCAGTGTTTTCCCCCGATAATTTCTTCCTATGGCCTTCCCCACATTACACGAGGAAGACATAGCTAGAAGGGTGGCCTCCTAACTGGCATGCATTATGAATGGAGTTAGCGTACATGTAATCCCTTCTCCTGTGTGCAGAAATCTACTTTCTCGATATCTACCTTTGATTCTAGAAGCACCCTCAGAGAACCATCGGTGTCTTTCCTCTGATAAACTGCCTGAGGTGAACTTATTCATCGTTGACATGAAGTAAGATTTTGATATTGTTGTCTGTCACTGAGGGCCCGAGAAAAGCATTCCTCCTTCATCCTGTCGTCCGTTATCTCCTTCCACCTACAACATAAGTTGATATGCTTGTTTCGAACTCCCTCATTGGTAAGCCAGTCCGCCACTTTGTTGGCTTCTCTGCGAACATGCACCAACCTAAGAGTTCTCAGAACTCTTAGGTGTGATTGGATTCTTTGGTAGACTTGCAGAAGCCGCCAGTGTCCTAAGATTTTCTCAGGTGCAACACCAGCGTTTATCCTCTTCACCGAATTAATGACTAATTCTGAGTCGGCCTCTATGATGACATTGTGAATGTTGTACTTGAGCAGTATTTCCAAGCACAATTCCATCACCATGGGCTTAGCCATATTGTTGGTTGCTTTTCCTAGATAACTATGGAAGATGACCTGTATGTTTCCTTCCTCATCTCTCATGACCCCTCCATAACCTGCTTCTCCCGGATTTCCTTTTGAAGCCCCATCGATGTTAAATTTTAAAAAACCATGAGAAGGGGGTTTCCAGAAAGCCTTATCTGCTGAGTTATTCTTGTTGATCTGCTTAGAACATTGAGGGAGATGAACCTTGAGCTCTAACTTTTCTAGGATTCTAGCCTCTCTTTTTCCAATGGGTTTTCCAGTATCAACACCTCCGAAGATATGAACAATCTCTTTGAGTTGTTCAAGGATTAGCTTTAGGATGCTGCTCACCGGGCTCGCCTTGTCCTTGAAAATCCTATTGTTGCGCTCCTTCCAAACATTCCAGATTAAGAACCCTAGGGTTAGCTCCCAGGCGGAGGTTATTATCTCATTATCCAAAAAATATATATATAAAAATATAAAAATATTATATATACAATATAAAAAATAAAAATAAAAAAATAAATAATATATATATATATAATATATATATATATATAATATTAATAATTAATAAAATAATAAATAAATAAATAAAAATAAAAATAAATAAATAAATTCTGCCAATTTTTCAAATGTAGCAATGATGTCATTTACATGTCTGTCTGTCTGCTCGAAGACATCTCCAACCCAGTTCCAAAGTATTGTAGTGAAAAAGCGTCTATTCAGTAGATGATTAGTGGTTTCTTCTTGTTGCCCACATAGGTGACACCTTGAGGGGCCAACAAAGCCTCTTTTTCTTAGGTTATCCCATGTCATAAGCTTGCTCGGTTGAACCAGCCACTTGAACAGTTTGACTTTCATCCAATGAGGCTTATCCTAGAGTTCTTTAAATGTTTTATCAGTGTTTGGAAATTTAAACCCTGTGTCTATCCTTTTGGCCTCCTTAATGGTGAAGAGACCAGCCTTGTTCTTTCCCCATCTTAATTGGTCTTCCAAGGGTGAGGTTAAGATTTGCCTCTTGTCCAAAATACCGTTAAGGGCTATAGCTTGAGTATGCATCATGCCCCTTTCACTGTAATCTGGAAGTTTCCAAATTCTCCATTTCCCATTGTTCCTTGTTTGATCCCAATAGTCACTTACCCTTCTTAATCCTTTTTTGATGGTGTCTGTGTGAATGTCTGCTAATTCTTCACTATGGAGATTGTCCTCCTGCTGCCAATTATCCTCCCAGAACCAGGCTAGTTTTCCATTTCTGATCTCCCAGAAACTATGATTTTGGACTAGGGCCCTGTTCTCCCACACCCTATCCCAAATTGATGAACCTTTTACTTGTCCTGTCATTCTTATGATGTTCTTTTCCTTCCAATCTCTCGCATACGTTTGCTTCCAAATCTTTTCCCAAGGGGCTTGAATTTCCTTTATCCATCTCCACCAGAGTTTGGCTCCTAGAACTCTGTTAAGTACTCTTGGGTCATGGGGAGCTAAGCCACCATGGGCTTTAGGTTTGCATACCCTGTCCCATGCCACTAGGGCCCATTTCTTCTTTTCTTCACCTTTCCCCCAGTAAAAGTCTCCTTGAATGTTTCTTAATATTAGTAATTACACCATTTGGTGCTGGAATGGCTGATAGCATATAGATAGGCATACTTTGGAGGATAGCCTTAGTTAGGATTAGTCTCCCTACGAGATTTAGAGCTCTATTTTTCCATTTGCTAATCTTATATTTTAGCTTATTTAGAATAGGCTCCTAGATTTCCTTGTGTAATGGTTTGTCAGTGAGGGGAACTCCCAGGTACTTTGCGGGTAATGACTCTCTTTGAAAGCCCAAAATTCTGGACAGATTTCTTTGAATCAAAATATCTGTATTGAAAAATAAAATCTTTGATTTAGTAAGACTTACCTCTATGCTTGCCGCCATGGTAAAGTCCCTCAGAATCTGCTTAAATGCTTTGGCTTCCTTGATTGTGGGTGTGCCTTGCAGCATAGTATCATCCACAAATTGTTGATGTATCACTGTGTCCCCATCTTGAGTTAGTCTCAAACCCTAAATTCTCCCTTCCTCCTTAGCAGCCCTGATTGCTCTCCCTAACCCTTCCATCATTAGAATGAAAAGGAAAGGAGAAAGAGGATCACCTTGCTTGAGACCTCTAGTAGGTTTGAAGGTTTTGGAGGGAGAGCCATTGAGGAGGATTGAACAGTTGGCAGTGGTAACTAGCGCCATGACACACTTAATCCAATTGTAATCAAAGCCATAGGCTTTTAGAACTACTCTTATGTACGACTAGCTGAGTTTGTCATAGACCTTAGCTATGTCAAACTGAATTATCATCCTTGCCTTTTTATTGGTACCGAGTTAGTGAACCACTTCATGTGCTTGAATTATATTATTGAGAATTTGTCTTCCTTCCACATAGCTCGTTTGCTCCTCTAACACTAGGGTAGGGAGGAGTGGTTTGAGACGATTGGAAATTACTTTGGATATTATTTTGTATACCACATTGCATAATGCTATAGGTCTAAATTTGTCTAGAGAGGTAGTCTTTTCCTGTTTGGGGATTAAGGCTATGAAGGATTCATTGAGCGCCCTCAAGACTGTCTTAAATCTTTCAGAGTCTTCCACTACCTCTAGAATATCTTGTTTTACTATCCTCCAACAAGTTTTGAAAAAGTCCACATCGAAGCCATCCGGGCCTGGTGCTTTCCCATTCTGCACCTCTATAATGACTTCCTCAATCTCTTCCTCTGTTACTGGTCTGTTGAGATTGTGATTGTCTTCTCTAGAAACCAATTTTGGAATGTAGTGAGTAAATCTTTTCGTAAACTGATATCTCTCTTTCGAGGTTTCCTCAACAATTCTTTGAAAATGCTGGACAAGAACCTCTTCCATCTCTTCATGAGTGTTTCTTTCTATTCCATGTTGATATATAAGTTTCACAATTCTGTTGTTGTTTCTGTGAGCTATGGTGGATCTGTGAAAGAATTTGGTGTCTCTATCCCCTTCCTTAATCCATTATATTCTGGATTTCTGTCTTCAGAATATTTCCTCTTGTAGACACCTATTTTCCCATTGATGCTGGAGTGACTCTGCCATCTCTTTCCTTTCTTCTGTAAAGCCTTCTGTGATAAGAATTTGGTTTATTTCCTTAAGTTTCTTTTCCACATTTCATTTACCCTTGAAGATATTGCCAAATTCATTTTTGTTCCACTCTTTGATTCTGCTTTTAATGTGTTTGAGCCTGTTGTGTAGAAGGAACATCTTTGTACCTTGAAGGTGAAGCTCTTCCTTCCACCATTTTTCAATGTTTGTGAGGAAATCTGAATGTGTGAACCAAGAGTTCTCAAACCTGAAGGGGGAGTTCCTTGATTTACCAAAAAGAGAAGTTTCCAATTGAATAGGCTAGTGATCTGAACCTCCAAAAGATAGGATGAACGCCTTCAGGCTACTTCCCATGAGAAGAAGTTCCTCTGAGATAAGAAATCTGTCTAATTTTGAGGCTACTTGGGTAGGGCCACCCCTTTTTTTATTCCAAGTGAATATTCCTTTGTTGGTTTCCATATCAACCAATTTCATATTGGTGATGAAGTTCTGGAAGACAACTGAATCCCTGCCAAGTGTTCTAGTTCCTCCTTTCTTCTCCGTGAGTGATTTAGTCATGTTAAAATCACCTCCTAGAATCTAGGGTAGATCTGGGTATCTCTTCTCCATATCCTGCAGTGTTGTGAGTAGCCAAAGTTTGTCCTCCATTGGTTGAGGACCATAGACATTTGTGATCATGTAACATTGCCTATCACCCACCGGTTGGAAAATCAAAGAGAAGTGATATCTGGATGCCTCCACATCAATCACACCAAATTTTTGTTGATCCCATATAGTGAGAATGCCACCAGCAACTTTGTTTGCCTTAACTTCAAGGTATTCATATCTATTTAACCATCTACTACGTTTTCCTCTGATCTTCTCCACTGAGCATTTTGTTTCCTATATGAATACTATGTCAAGTTTTTCCTCTTTGATCCTATTATTTAGATTCCTCTGTTTTCTTCTACTCCCTAGTCCTCTAATGTTCTAGGTTGTGATCTTCATTGAGGTGGGGTTTTAAAGGAGTAACTGGATAGGTCTTCCATCCTTCCTGAGTTAATCATGAGTTTTCCACACTCCAGCAGTAGTTCTTTCTGTCTTTTTCTTCCCCTCCTTTTGCCTGGGTTTTTTTTTTTAAATTGCCTGGTATTAATCCTATTGAGGAAGTCTCTTTAGGATCCTGGTTATCATGTCCTCTTTTGACTCTTGCAGTTGTTTGATGTGACTTGTAAAGGAATAGTTGTTGTACCTTGTCAACATCCTCTTGAGGCATGGAGTTTATTCCCAGGTTTCCTCCTTGTTCTAGAAACTTTTCCAGCTCTAGGTTCTCCCTTTCCAGTACCTTGTGTAAGTCTTGGTCCTCTGTGCCACTTTCACTTTGAGTCATTTCCTGGTATTTTTCTATTTCCATGTTACTCAAAGGGTTATTTGCTTGATCATTTTATTCCTGTGTGAACTCCATGCTGGTCTCTTTTTCTTTCCCCCTTGCTGTTTGATTCTCTATTCTCTTTTGATCACCTCCCTCGACATCTTCTTCTTCTAAGATCTCAAAATTGTTGTGATTTCTTGTTCTGTTATCCTTCTCAGTAGGGTTCTTTTGTGTCTTCCTCCCCCCTCCTTTTCCTTTTCCTCCTGCTTTGGTGAAACCTATTTGGTCTCTCCCTTTACTGGTATTTAGGTGTTCTTCCCTCCTATTAAGAGCACAATCTCTAGATAGATGCCCATGTTCATGACATTTGTGACATCTGAACGGAATATGTTCATAGTCAACTGTTTGAACCCATTCCTCATCATAGACTTCTAGAATGGCCTCATCGGGAAGGGCTCCTGATAGGTCCATTTCCACACATATACGAGCATAGGAGGTATATTTTCCTCATAGAGTTGCCTCTGAAATCTTTAAGAAATGACCTAATTTATTGCCCATAGCTTTTAAAGACTCTGACATCTAGTAATATAAAGGTAAGGAGAAGAGTCTAATCCATACTCTAATCCATAGAGTCTCTATATGGCCGCATATAGAGACCGACAGCTGCAAAGAAGTATGGTCCTCCTTCAAAAATCTTGTCTCTGTCCTCCATGTTCGTGAATACCACTGTAAAAAACCTTTGGATCCAAGATGTATTTTTAACTCCCCCTTTGGTTTCCAGTTGTATTTTATCCAGGTGTACAATGCTTTCTCTGACAGCCAGATTCCCATAAATTTACATATAATGGCACAGTTTTCCATGTGATCCCTGTGC
Organism: Pinus taeda; assembly: GCA_000404065.3. Lineage (NCBI taxonomy): Eukaryota > Viridiplantae > Streptophyta > Pinopsida > Pinales > Pinaceae > Pinus > Pinus taeda. Next base: position 12,599 of record APFE030730474.1, read on the forward strand.
TCTTGCAGAGCTGGATCATTCAAAATAACTCGCGGTTTGGTAATGGTCTTGGGTTTACAGGGTCCCATCTTGTTTTTGTTCTCTGTTCCCTAACCTTTGTCTTCCGTTGTCTTCTCCTCTCGGTCTTCTTCGTGGGTCCCTTATTCTGCATGGGTTTTGCTACCTTCCGCCTTCTGAGTTTCAGCGTTTTTTGTCTTGACCTCCAAGGGTTGTGGAGTCTGATTTTTATTCCCTGCTCTTCCTCTGTTTGAAACCACATTACTCTATGTGGGAGTGGAGCTCCCTCCTCCCTGTGCCTCCATGGGTGCCTGTTACCTTCTGCTGCTCTCTATGTCGAACCCTAAACCTTTGATCACCAATCCACCCCGTTTTTTCCTGACAGAATCTGCCTATCGAGCTTTATAACACAACTCGTTGTAGTATTTACAATGACCACTACTGAAGACATAATAAACTTATTGTTTAGTGGAGTTTTGTAACACAACTCATTACGATATTTACAATAACATCCTCATATACTTATGCACATTTGCTTCAACCAACAAATAAACATATTGCTTATGTTGCTTTATAACCATAGCTTGATACATAATTTACAATAATATACACATATGCACACTTGATCAAATAGCAAATAAAAGGATATGATGTCTACATCAACAACAAGGGAACCCAGAGGCTCACACCTCCATCCTCAAAAGTAGTACCAGGATTCATCTCCTTCCTAGAAAGTCTACAATCCATTGCCAAAGTCAAAGTCTGCATCTAATGTCCGATGCTACCATCCTTCCGCTACTTGTTCCATAAATGAACATTTGTTGGCTCATTGTTCCAGGGCACACTCCTAATGTGCATCTGATTCCATCTGGAAATACTAATGACCAAAACAAATCCATCTCTACCCTTCCCTTCTCTGCTACACAGTCCCTCGGGCAATCTAGTCACCCCCTTCCGTGCAGTCACTCACCTTCCAAGTTCCCCAACATCCCCTTTCTTGGGTGATCCATCCCTTGGCAAGGTTTCCTCGCATCGGAAGGTCCAAAAACCAAGGCCTATCCCTGCTTCAAAACCATCATAACGATCATAGCATGCTCATGGAAATCAACAGACACTATTAGGTACCAGTGTCCCATAATGGGCCTGCTCCTGAAGTGCTTTACCATCATACTATTACATGTTCCAATTTCTTTCACTATTGCTGCTAATTCTTGTTGTGAGTTTCAACCACCCAAACTCAAAATTTTCTTACTTTCTTGTACCAAGCACATAATTCCAATTATGGTCAAAAGAAATTCAAATAAATTCAAATCATTCCTCACTGGTAGCTCATCAATAAGGTACACCTGTAATTCTGCTTACTCCCTGTCACAACAAGTCAAACTAGTTGTTTGATCAAATCATCATGTATAAGCATATCTCATATGGTTAACTCAAAATGTAACCATCATAAATCAAAATCATAGATCACATGCATAATCAAAACTGAAATAAAATATTGATATGTATATGTCAATTAGTTATTTGCTTCTACCTTTGTCCTTTCCGTATACACATTGGATCAATTACCACACCCAGAAAACACCCAGTGCCTTTGCTTCTCTTCGATCATGTACACATACCCATAGTGTACACCACAAGCATACTAAGGTTACACTGAACTAAAATAAAATATTTTGCCTAAGGTTTTAAGTTCAAACAAATCCATCCCCACCCCTCCCTTCTCTGTTACACAGTCCCTCGGGCAATCTAGTCACCCCTTCCGTGTAGTCACTCACCTTCCAAGTTCCCCAACTTTTAACCCAGTCTTGTTACAAACCCTTCCCCCTCAGGGGAACATTGTCCTCAATGTTCTATGACACCCATGATCAGCAAGACCACTAAAATACAATATACTGCCTAAGGTTTTAAGTTTTGAAAATTAACGAGAAATGTGCAATGGTATAGAAATATCAACTCACCCAAATCAACGACATGAGCTGCCTCAAGCTACCGAGCTTCAAGATACTCTAAGAGTCCCTCACCTGTATGAGACTTGGAACTGGCTTGGTGCAAATAAAAATAGAAGATTAAAAAAGGTCGTAGTGATTCGTATTGGGACCTCAGCTCTTTATTGATTCATAGTTGTTCTCTGATCCTTTACACAGGGTATCAATCTTGGAGAGAGAAATTTTCGAAGCTCGAAATATTTTAGTAAAATGGGCTCATGGATTTTGCTATGGGGACTGGTGTTTCGGGCCTCTTGGTGGCTCGATAGAGGTGGTTTGTGAATTCAAAGGGGAAAATGGCGGCCCTAGCTGCATGGGATGCTAAGGAAAGAGCGAATGGTTTGCTTGGTGATGCTAGGAGTAACTCAACTGATTTGGGATCGAACGAGTGCTGAGGTGCGGTGTCACCAGGTGAATCGAGGGTGGAATGACTGCTCGTGGGGTTCTGGTCGGTGGGTGTCAGCTGAAGTGTATCCGGTTGGAACCATCGTGCAGCTCTAGTCGCGGGCTGCAAAGATATGGATGTTGCAGGGGATTGATAACAGAAGGGCCTCGGCCAGGGGGCTTGTTCGGTGCTCGTGTGGGCGCTGGTGCTGCGGCTTTGCCATCCGGGGGCGTCTCGACGACAACGTAATGGTGGGAGGGTGCCGCAAGTTGATGTGGAAAAAAGGGGGCGGGCTCGATGCCCTTTGTGTTTGTCTTTTTAATTATTTATTACTTTATATTTATTTATATGATATATATATAAATTAAATAGAAAACCATTTAATAAGTATGTAAATTTATTTTTTTTTTAAAAAATATAAATTAATTTTGGTTAGCTATACTTATTCAAAAAAACAAAAAAACAAAACAAAACAAAACTTTAAATTTGGCAGGACTATATCTCCCATATATCATCTCTATTGGGACACAAAATTGAACCATAACTTCACATCACTTTTATATCACACAATGCCTTAACATGACAATGATCTATCCAAGACCCCGTCAACAAAAAAAATAAATTGTAAATTTAAATCCATACCTAAAATCTTAATCCATCTTTAGAAATTTTAATGGTTGGAAAATTTAAAAACTATTTCCTTCCCTCCACTTTGTTAGGGTAATCAATGTTGATGCAAATTTCTTTTACTCTTACTTCTTTAGGGTAATGGTGATGCAATTTTTTTCAAGAAGAAAATTTCACAGTTTTGTTATCCATAATAAATTAAGAAAAGTCTTTAGATATAAATATCCATTCAAATAGATTAAATCTAATCAGTAATTTAACTAGATTAAAAAATAAAAATCAAAATAAATGAATAAAATCAAAACAAAATGTTACATAAATAAAATATGAATGTTGAGAAGAAATTTGAGATATTCGTATCAAGTATTCAAAAAATCTTATTTAAATAACAAAATAATTTACTCAAATGTAATGTGCACACCAAGTGCTTGAAAGAAAGATTTGTCTATGGTATCTCAATAAAAGAACACTAAGAACAAATGAAGACTTTGAATAATGTTGGATCACTCGCAAAATAAAAAATTATTATCTCCAAAAATGATGCAGAGTCTTTTCTTTTCATAGAACAAGAAGACCTCTAATCCATGAGCTACAATTCCATGTGCTGTCGAAAACTATGGGAGAATACAAGTGATTTTTGGTCAAAAATAATAAAATATTATGCTCATTTTTAGAATATCATTTTAAATAATAAAGTGGTCAAAGTGTTTTTGAAACTTCTAGAATTCTAATAATTGGAGTTAGTTGTGTGCATTTGACCAACTAGTCGCTTTTACATCAAATTTTCTTTTCTCTTCGTTTTAATGTGCACATGGATGAAGAAAATTTCTCATGTGTTGGAGAAACTTTGTATATTAGAGATAATGATCCAAGTAACATTGATATATATCATTGAAGATGATGAAGCAACATGTAGTTACTCAAGTTGGTCGATAAGATTGTCAATGCCTAGTTCCACACCTTTAACGACATGTTTTCCTTCAACTAATGTTTAGACATCAACATAGACAAGATAAATTAATCACAAATAACTTAGCTCATATTACCAAATTACTCAAAAAACTAACCACGGGGACAATCTTACCGCTATTACGCATGTCTTTGGGCTAAAACACAAAGTATTCCCCAAGTCCTCTAAGTTAAAGTAGGTGGATGATATTATTATTTTTTGTGAAAATGATGTAAGGATAACATATATATTAACATATGAAGTCATAGATAGTGTTTGTAACCACCTCCTCCCACATTTTCTCAAGTTCACCGGTCTACCGAGGTAAACATGTGACGAAGAGTTACTATGATATGACTCGACCTCCTAAATACAATTAAGAAAGTGGAGGCTGACAACTAGAAACTTACTAACCTTCCTCAGGAGCTGCAAGATCCCTAGGAGCTAAACAATCACTCCAGGTTCCCAGACCCTGAGCTAGACTATTTTTTTCACTGATCTAGGCTGCTAGTTGCAGGGATAACACTGCATCCATACAACTGTAGGCCTCCAGTCGCAGGCATAACACTACATCCATGTGACTACAGTCTCAATTTCCTAGTTCTAAGCCTACAAGCACAAAATTTGTGCCACCTTTTTAAGGCTAGTCTCCAAATCACTGCCCAGAACTTGATGAAACTTTCCATAATAATAAATGACGCAAAGGCAATGCCTCTAACACATAACTTGATCAAGGACTTGACCTAACTAGGCCTAACCATGACAGTCATTTCGTCAAACACATTGAGAATATGTAATCTAACGATCATAAATGCATATATGAACATAGGGGTCTCATACTTATCTAAAAATCACCAAGAAGGTCTAATGCCCTCTCATAATAACTAAAATAACATGTATTAGCTCATGCATTCATTAACCATTCATCAACAAATCAAACATATAGAGAGCCATAGCTAGAACATGTTATGAATCCATGCTTATAAACAACATATAACCAAAATAATAATCATGATAGAACAACCATTAAAACCACATAATAAGAAGTATAATTACTCATGAAATACAAGAGGGAAAATAGCTCTTATTAGCATATTCAAAAGCTAACCAAGTCAGGGACTTCCACGTACCACCCAACCATAGATTAGGCTAAACCAAATCTTTCTTTCAGCCAATAACCCCATGCCATATTCTAAGCATGAATGTGGGACTCAAGACCAAATCTACCAATGTTTCCCGGAGATCAAACCACCTCCACCCTAAGGCTTTACCGCATTCTCGCCAAAATCGATCAAGGGATTCCTAGGCCCAAACAGGGTATAAACAACTAGGCTTTTCTGCAATCCCACCATTACTAGTCAAGGGATTCCTAGGTCAAAACAAAAAAACATACACTACCAGGCTTTACCGAAATCCTTCCAAAATCGATCAAGGGATCACTAGGCCCAAAACAAGCTTGGATGCCTCCAGAGTTCTTCACCAATACCTTGAGGAATTTTCCCATCTCCACCCTCAAGATTTACCACAATTCCGCCAAAATCGGTCAAGGGATTCCTACGGCCATGGGAATTTTCTTGAGACCACCTCCCTTGGTTGCAAAACCATATGGCAATCCAAAGCTCAACCAAATGAAATTACCATGTCACACCATGGCTATCCGAAAATGGAAAGGCAAGGCTGAAACAATTGTCACACCTGGTAAAACCCATGCCAATGGCATCAAGAGAACCAAATGCATACATGCATGTACCATGCATTCACAAACCAGCTAGGAAATCACACATACAACCTATTACCTATAAGTATTCTTGTTAAAGTTGTTTGATCCAACTTTCCCTTGCTTTCCTTGTCCTTCATTTGCCTTGCTTCTCTTTCTTTTCCAATTGCTAGAGTGCTCCAAGAATGCTCTAAGTGTGTAAGAGTATGAGAGAATAGTGAGAGAGCTCCAAAACTGAACTGGAAAAGTTTGTGAACTGTTCCTCGGAAGCCTTTTTATCATTGAGGCCTTTATTTTTTTTTCATTTTCCTCTATTTTTCCTTCAATTTCCCTCTCATGCAAACTTGTGACTTTCATCTCCCCTTTCTCCTATTTTCCTTTACTTTCATAAAAAAATATCACTTAATGTTTA
>APFE030730474.1:23880-70506 GCA_000404065.3 Pinus taeda
GACTCTTGTGGGAGAAAGCTTTATTGTATATTGTACATCTATCTCAGCAATTTAAAGAAGAGGAAGGCCAGGGTTTTGCAGGCATCATTGTGGATTCTTGTGGATTGTTGTGTTGATGGTGTGTTCTCTACATGTTATTGTAAGTTTTTTTTATGTATTCCACATCTCTCTTTTGCTTCTATTTGGACAGATGAAGTGGTAAAGTTTGAATTCATGCTTTGACATGCTCAGCTTTTTAGTTTGTTCAAAATTTATGTTTTCTACTGTCTAGAGAGGATTCAAATGGTTGTTTGCCCTCTTTACCCCCTTCTCTATCATCCCTGATCATCCATTTCAGATTAAGGCATCAGCGCTCACTCCTACCTTGCCCCAAAGATCCCCCTGCAAAAACTGTGCTCAGTCCCCGCACCCGGAATTGCACTCCCTCCAATTGCCACCAAAAAACCCAAAAATCTTAAAATCAAACCCTCTTATCAATTTACTAGCCTAAAATCTTTGTTCCTAATTGGTCAACTCATCTTATTGACAAATTTACCGAATTTGACCCGAGAGAGCCTTCTCATACCTCGTAGGGCTAGCTACGAGGTGAAATGGTTTGATGTAGCCTTGAGAGTTTGTCTATCTCAACCTAGGTGAATTCCAAGCGCTAACAGATCCCATATAGTGAGAATGCCACCAGCAACTTTGTTTGCCTTAACTTCAAGGTATTCATATCTATTTAACCATCTACTACGTTTTCCTCTGATCTTCTCCACTGAGCATTTTGTTTCCTATATGAATACTATGTCAAGTTTTTCCTCTTTGATCCTATTATTTAGATTCCTCTGTTTTCTTCTACTCCCTAGTCCTCTAATGTTCTAGGTTGTGATCTTCATTGAGGTGGGGTTTTAAAGGAGTAACTGGATAGGTCTTCCATCCTTCCTGAGTTAATCATGAGTTTTCCACACTCCAGCAGTAGTTCTTTCTGTCTTTTTCTTCCCCTCCTTTTGCCTGGGTTTTTTTTTTTAAATTGCCTGGTATTAATCCTATTGAGGAAGTCTCTTTAGGATCCTGGTTATCATGTCCTCTTTTGACTCTTGCAGTTGTTTGATGTGACTTGTAAAGGAATAGTTGTTGTACCTTGTCAACATCCTCTTGAGGCATGGAGTTTATTCCCAGGTTTCCTCCTTGTTCTAGAAACTTTTCCAGCTCTAGGTTCTCCCTTTCCAGTACCTTGTGTAAGTCTTGGTCCTCTGTGCCACTTTCACTTTGAGTCATTTCCTGGTATTTTTCTATTTCCATGTTACTCAAAGGGTTATTTGCTTGATCATTTTATTCCTGTGTGAACTCCATGCTGGTCTCTTTTTCTTTCCCCCTTGCTGTTTGATTCTCTATTCTCTTTTGATCACCTCCCTCGACATCTTCTTCTTCTAAGATCTCAAAATTGTTGTGATTTCTTGTTCTGTTATCCTTCTCAGTAGGGTTCTTTTGTGTCTTCCTCCCCCCTCCTTTTCCTTTTCCTCCTGCTTTGGTGAAACCTATTTGGTCTCTCCCTTTACTGGTATTTAGGTGTTCTTCCCTCCTATTAAGAGCACAATCTCTAGATAGATGCCCATGTTCATGACATTTGTGACATCTGAACGGAATATGTTCATAGTCAACTGTTTGAACCCATTCCTCATCATAGACTTCTAGAATGGCCTCATCGGGAAGGGCTCCTGATAGGTCCATTTCCACACATATACGAGCATAGGAGGTATATTTTCCTCATAGAGTTGCCTCTGAAATCTTTAAGAAATGACCTAATTTATTGCCCATAGCTTTTAAAGACTCTGACATCTAGTAATATAAAGGTAAGGAGAAGAGTCTAATCCATACTCTAATCCATAGAGTCTCTATATGGCCGCATATAGAGACCGACAGCTGCAAAGAAGTATGGTCCTCCTTCAAAAATCTTGTCTCTGTCCTCCATGTTCGTGAATACCACTGTAAAAAACCTTTGGATCCAAGATGTATTTTTAACTCCCCCTTTGGTTTCCAGTTGTATTTTATCCAGGTGTACAATGCTTTCTCTGACAGCCAGATTCCCATAAATTTACATATAATGGCACAGTTTTCCATGTGATCCCTGTGCTCTTGCAGAGCTGGATCATTCAAAATAACTCGCGGTTTGGTAATGGTCTTGGGTTTACAGGGTCCCATCTTGTTTTTGTTCTCTGTTCCCTAACCTTTGTCTTCCGTTGTCTTCTCCTCTCGGTCTTCTTCGTGGGTCCCTTATTCTGCATGGGTTTTGCTACCTTCCGCCTTCTGAGTTTCAGCGTTTTTTGTCTTGACCTCCAAGGGTTGTGGAGTCTGATTTTTATTCCCTGCTCTTCCTCTGTTTGAAACCACATTACTCTATGTGGGAGTGGAGCTCCCTCCTCCCTGTGCCTCCATGGGTGCCTGTTACCTTCTGCTGCTCTCTATGTCGAACCCTAAACCTTTGATCACCAATCCACCCCGTTTTTTCCTGACAGAATCTGCCTATCGAGCTTTATAACACAACTCGTTGTAGTATTTACAATGACCACTACTGAAGACATAATAAACTTATTGTTTAGTGGAGTTTTGTAACACAACTCATTACGATATTTACAATAACATCCTCATATACTTATGCACATTTGCTTCAACCAACAAATAAACATATTGCTTATGTTGCTTTATAACCATAGCTTGATACATAATTTACAATAATATACACATATGCACACTTGATCAAATAGCAAATAAAAGGATATGATGTCTACATCAACAACAAGGGAACCCAGAGGCTCACACCTCCATCCTCAAAAGTAGTACCAGGATTCATCTCCTTCCTAGAAAGTCTACAATCCATTGCCAAAGTCAAAGTCTGCATCTAATGTCCGATGCTACCATCCTTCCGCTACTTGTTCCATAAATGAACATTTGTTGGCTCATTGTTCCAGGGCACACTCCTAATGTGCATCTGATTCCATCTGGAAATACTAATGACCAAAACAAATCCATCTCTACCCTTCCCTTCTCTGCTACACAGTCCCTCGGGCAATCTAGTCACCCCCTTCCGTGCAGTCACTCACCTTCCAAGTTCCCCAACATCCCCTTTCTTGGGTGATCCATCCCTTGGCAAGGTTTCCTCGCATCGGAAGGTCCAAAAACCAAGGCCTATCCCTGCTTCAAAACCATCATAACGATCATAGCATGCTCATGGAAATCAACAGACACTATTAGGTACCAGTGTCCCATAATGGGCCTGCTCCTGAAGTGCTTTACCATCATACTATTACATGTTCCAATTTCTTTCACTATTGCTGCTAATTCTTGTTGTGAGTTTCAACCACCCAAACTCAAAATTTTCTTACTTTCTTGTACCAAGCACATAATTCCAATTATGGTCAAAAGAAATTCAAATAAATTCAAATCATTCCTCACTGGTAGCTCATCAATAAGGTACACCTGTAATTCTGCTTACTCCCTGTCACAACAAGTCAAACTAGTTGTTTGATCAAATCATCATGTATAAGCATATCTCATATGGTTAACTCAAAATGTAACCATCATAAATCAAAATCATAGATCACATGCATAATCAAAACTGAAATAAAATATTGATATGTATATGTCAATTAGTTATTTGCTTCTACCTTTGTCCTTTCCGTATACACATTGGATCAATTACCACACCCAGAAAACACCCAGTGCCTTTGCTTCTCTTCGATCATGTACACATACCCATAGTGTACACCACAAGCATACTAAGGTTACACTGAACTAAAATAAAATATTTTGCCTAAGGTTTTAAGTTCAAACAAATCCATCCCCACCCCTCCCTTCTCTGTTACACAGTCCCTCGGGCAATCTAGTCACCCCTTCCGTGTAGTCACTCACCTTCCAAGTTCCCCAACTTTTAACCCAGTCTTGTTACAAACCCTTCCCCCTCAGGGGAACATTGTCCTCAATGTTCTATGACACCCATGATCAGCAAGACCACTAAAATACAATATACTGCCTAAGGTTTTAAGTTTTGAAAATTAACGAGAAATGTGCAATGGTATAGAAATATCAACTCACCCAAATCAACGACATGAGCTGCCTCAAGCTACCGAGCTTCAAGATACTCTAAGAGTCCCTCACCTGTATGAGACTTGGAACTGGCTTGGTGCAAATAAAAATAGAAGATTAAAAAAGGTCGTAGTGATTCGTATTGGGACCTCAGCTCTTTATTGATTCATAGTTGTTCTCTGATCCTTTACACAGGGTATCAATCTTGGAGAGAGAAATTTTCGAAGCTCGAAATATTTTAGTAAAATGGGCTCATGGATTTTGCTATGGGGACTGGTGTTTCGGGCCTCTTGGTGGCTCGATAGAGGTGGTTTGTGAATTCAAAGGGGAAAATGGCGGCCCTAGCTGCATGGGATGCTAAGGAAAGAGCGAATGGTTTGCTTGGTGATGCTAGGAGTAACTCAACTGATTTGGGATCGAACGAGTGCTGAGGTGCGGTGTCACCAGGTGAATCGAGGGTGGAATGACTGCTCGTGGGGTTCTGGTCGGTGGGTGTCAGCTGAAGTGTATCCGGTTGGAACCATCGTGCAGCTCTAGTCGCGGGCTGCAAAGATATGGATGTTGCAGGGGATTGATAACAGAAGGGCCTCGGCCAGGGGGCTTGTTCGGTGCTCGTGTGGGCGCTGGTGCTGCGGCTTTGCCATCCGGGGGCGTCTCGACGACAACGTAATGGTGGGAGGGTGCCGCAAGTTGATGTGGAAAAAAGGGGGCGGGCTCGATGCCCTTTGTGTTTGTCTTTTTAATTATTTTATTTACTTTTATATTTATATTTATATTGATTATATATATAATATAAATAGAAAACCATTATATAAGTATGTAAATTTTAATTTATTTTTAAAAATAATAAAATTTAATTTTGGTTAGCTATACTTATTCAAAAAAACAAAAAAACAAAACAAAACAAAACTTTAAATTTGGCAGGACTATATCTCCCATATATCATCTCTATTGGGACACAAAATTGAACCATAACTTCACATCACTTTTATATCACACAATGCCTTAACATGACAATGATCTATCCAAGACCCCGTCAACAAAAAAAATAAATTGTAAATTTAAATCCATACCTAAAATCTTAATCCATCTTTAGAAATTTTAATGGTTGGAAAATTTAAAAACTATTTCCTTCCCTCCACTTTGTTAGGGTAATCAATGTTGATGCAAATTTCTTTTACTCTTACTTCTTTAGGGTAATGGTGATGCAATTTTTTTCAAGAAGAAAATTTCACAGTTTTGTTATCCATAATAAATTAAGAAAAGTCTTTAGATATAAATATCCATTCAAATAGATTAAATCTAATCAGTAATTTAACTAGATTAAAAAATAAAAATCAAAATAAATGAATAAAATCAAAACAAAATGTTACATAAATAAAATATGAATGTTGAGAAGAAATTTGAGATATTCGTATCAAGTATTCAAAAAATCTTATTTAAATAACAAAATAATTTACTCAAATGTAATGTGCACACCAAGTGCTTGAAAGAAAGATTTGTCTATGGTATCTCAATAAAAGAACACTAAGAACAAATGAAGACTTTGAATAATGTTGGATCACTCGCAAAATAAAAAATTATTATCTCCAAAAATGATGCAGAGTCTTTTCTTTTCATAGAACAAGAAGACCTCTAATCCATGAGCTACAATTCCATGTGCTGTCGAAAACTATGGGAGAATACAAGTGATTTTTGGTCAAAAATAATAAAATATTATGCTCATTTTTAGAATATCATTTTAAATAATAAAGTGGTCAAAGTGTTTTTGAAACTTCTAGAATTCTAATAATTGGAGTTAGTTGTGTGCATTTGACCAACTAGTCGCTTTTACATCAAATTTTCTTTTCTCTTCGTTTTAATGTGCACATGGATGAAGAAAATTTCTCATGTGTTGGAGAAACTTTGTATATTAGAGATAATGATCCAAGTAACATTGATATATATCATTGAAGATGATGAAGCAACATGTAGTTACTCAAGTTGGTCGATAAGATTGTCAATGCCTAGTTCCACACCTTTAACGACATGTTTTCCTTCAACTAATGTTTAGACATCAACATAGACAAGATAAATTAATCACAAATAACTTAGCTCATATTACCAAATTACTCAAAAAACTAACCACGGGGACAATCTTACCGCTATTACGCATGTCTTTGGGCTAAAACACAAAGTATTCCCCAAGTCCTCTAAGTTAAAGTAGGTGGATGATATTATTATTTTTTGTGAAAATGATGTAAGGATAACATATATATTAACATATGAAGTCATAGATAGTGTTTGTAACCACCTCCTCCCACATTTTCTCAAGTTCACCGGTCTACCGAGGTAAACATGTGACGAAGAGTTACTATGATATGACTCGACCTCCTAAATACAATTAAGAAAGTGGAGGCTGACAACTAGAAACTTACTAACCTTCCTCAGGAGCTGCAAGATCCCTAGGAGCTAAACAATCACTCCAGGTTCCCAGACCCTGAGCTAGACTATTTTTTTCACTGATCTAGGCTGCTAGTTGCAGGGATAACACTGCATCCATACAACTGTAGGCCTCCAGTCGCAGGCATAACACTACATCCATGTGACTACAGTCTCAATTTCCTAGTTCTAAGCCTACAAGCACAAAATTTGTGCCACCTTTTTAAGGCTAGTCTCCAAATCACTGCCCAGAACTTGATGAAACTTTCCATAATAATAAATGACGCAAAGGCAATGCCTCTAACACATAACTTGATCAAGGACTTGACCTAACTAGGCCTAACCATGACAGTCATTTCGTCAAACACATTGAGAATATGTAATCTAACGATCATAAATGCATATATGAACATAGGGGTCTCATACTTATCTAAAAATCACCAAGAAGGTCTAATGCCCTCTCATAATAACTAAAATAACATGTATTAGCTCATGCATTCATTAACCATTCATCAACAAATCAAACATATAGAGAGCCATAGCTAGAACATGTTATGAATCCATGCTTATAAACAACATATAACCAAAATAATAATCATGATAGAACAACCATTAAAACCACATAATAAGAAGTATAATTACTCATGAAATACAAGAGGGAAAATAGCTCTTATTAGCATATTCAAAAGCTAACCAAGTCAGGGACTTCCACGTACCACCCAACCATAGATTAGGCTAAACCAAATCTTTCTTTCAGCCAATAACCCCATGCCATATTCTAAGCATGAATGTGGGACTCAAGACCAAATCTACCAATGTTTCCCGGAGATCAAACCACCTCCACCCTAAGGCTTTACCGCATTCTCGCCAAAATCGATCAAGGGATTCCTAGGCCCAAACAGGGTATAAACAACTAGGCTTTTCTGCAATCCCACCATTACTAGTCAAGGGATTCCTAGGTCAAAACAAAAAAACATACACTACCAGGCTTTACCGAAATCCTTCCAAAATCGATCAAGGGATCACTAGGCCCAAAACAAGCTTGGATGCCTCCAGAGTTCTTCACCAATACCTTGAGGAATTTTCCCATCTCCACCCTCAAGATTTACCACAATTCCGCCAAAATCGGTCAAGGGATTCCTACGGCCATGGGAATTTTCTTGAGACCACCTCCCTTGGTTGCAAAACCATATGGCAATCCAAAGCTCAACCAAATGAAATTACCATGTCACACCATGGCTATCCGAAAATGGAAAGGCAAGGCTGAAACAATTGTCACACCTGGTAAAACCCATGCCAATGGCATCAAGAGAACCAAATGCATACATGCATGTACCATGCATTCACAAACCAGCTAGGAAATCACACATACAACCTATTACCTATAAGTATTCTTGTTAAAGTTGTTTGATCCAACTTTCCCTTGCTTTCCTTGTCCTTCATTTGCCTTGCTTCTCTTTCTTTTCCAATTGCTAGAGTGCTCCAAGAATGCTCTAAGTGTGTAAGAGTATGAGAGAATAGTGAGAGAGCTCCAAAACTGAACTGGAAAAGTTTGTGAACTGTTCCTCGGAAGCCTTTTTATCATTGAGGCCTTTATTTTTTTTTCATTTTCCTCTATTTTTCCTTCAATTTCCCTCTCATGCAAACTTGTGACTTTCATCTCCCCTTTCTCCTATTTTCCTTTACTTTCATAAAAAAATATCACTTAATGTTTATTTGGTCTTTTCAATGCCTTTGCCAATTTCCTTAGCCATAATAAACCAAAATGAACACCCACTATGATGTTTTTCCTAACATTCATCTTGGAATGCGTGTCCCATGACCTTGGTCTTATTTTTTCCTTTATTAACTTTATTACATGAAATTTTAACTCGGGGTTGTTACAAACCCCTCCCCCTTAGGGGAATGCTGCCCTCTGTGTTCTATGACACCCATGATCAGCAAGACCATTGAAATAAAATATACTACCTATGGAGCTTTATAACACAACTCGTTGTAGTATTTACAATGACCACTATTGAAGACATAATAAACTTACCATTTATTGGAGTTTTATAACACAACTCATTATGGTATTTACAATAACATCTTCATATACTTATGCACATTTTCTTCAACCAACAAATAAGCATACTGTCTATGGAGCTTTATAACCACATCTTGATACATAATTTACAATAATATACACATATGCACACTTGCTGAACTAGCAAATAAAAGGATATGATGCATGCATTAGCAACAACGGAATCCAGAGGCTCACACCTCCATCCTCAAAAGTAGTACCAGAATTCACCTCCTTCCCAAGAAGTCCAAATTTTTTTGTTAAAGTCAAAGTATGCATCTAATGTCCAACATTACCATCCTTCCACTACTTGTTCCCTAAATGAACAGTTGTTGGCTCATTGTTCTCAGACACACTCCCAATGTGCATCTAATTCCATCTGGCAATACTAATGACCAAAACAAATCCATCCCCACCCTTCCCTTCTCTTCTACACAGTCCCTTCGGCAATCTAGTCACCCCCTTCCGTGTAGTCACTCACCTTCCAAGTTCCCCAACTTTTAACCCAGGCTTGTTACAAACTCCTCCCCCTCAGGGGAACACTGTCCTCGGTGTTCTATGACACCCATGATCAGCAAGACCGTTGAAATAAAATATACTGCCTATGGAGCTTTATAACACAACTCGTTGTAGTATTTACAATGACCACTACTAAAGACATAATAAACTTATTGTTTATTGGAGTTTTGTAACACAACTCATTATGGTATTTACAATAACATCCTCATATAATTATGCACATTTGTTTCAACCAAAAAATAAACATATTGTCTATGGAGCTTGATATCCATAGCTTGATACATAATTTACAATAATATACACATATGCACACTTGATCAACTAGCAAATAAAAGGATATGATGTCTGCATCAGCAACAAGGGAACCCAGAGGTTCACACCTCCACACTCAAAAGTAGTACCAAGAGTCATCTCCTTCTCAGAAAGTCTAGAATCCATTGCCAAAGTCAAAGTCTACATCTAATGTCCAACGCTACCATCGTTCCACTACTTGTTCCATAAATGAACATTTGTTGGCTCATTGTTCCAGGGCACACTCTTAATGTGCATTTGATTCTATCTGGCAATACTAATGACCAAAACAAATCCATCTCCACCCTTC
The DNA here is from genome assembly GCA_000404065.3 of Pinus taeda. Taxonomy (NCBI): domain Eukaryota; kingdom Viridiplantae; phylum Streptophyta; class Pinopsida; order Pinales; family Pinaceae; genus Pinus; species Pinus taeda. The sequence continues at coordinate 33,549 of APFE030730474.1, forward strand.
CCTTCTCTGCTACACAGTCCCTCGGGCAATCTAGTCACCCCCTTCCAGGCAGTCACTCACCTTCCAAGTTCCGCAACATCTCCTTTCCTGGGTGATCCATCCCTTAGCAAGGTTTCCTTGCATCGGAAGGTCCAAAAACCAAAGCCTATCCCTGCTTCAAAACCATCATACTGGTCATAGCATGCTCATGGAAATCAACAGACACTATTAGGTACTAATGTCCCATAATGGGCCTGCTCTTGAAGTGCTTTGCCATCATACTATTGTATGTTCCAATTTCTTCCACTACTGCTGCTAATTCTTGTTGTGAGGTTCAGCCACCCAAACTCGACATTTTCTTACTTTCCTATACCAAGCGCATAATTCCTATTATAGTCAAAATAAATTCAAATAAATTCAAATCATTCTTCATTGGTAGCTCATCAATAAGGTACACCTGTAATTCTGCTTACTCCATGTCACAACAAGTCAAACTAGTTGTTTGATCAAATCATCATGTATAAGCATATCTCATCTGGTTAACTCAAAACGTAACCATCATAAATCAAAATCATAGATCACATGCATAATCAAAACTGAAATAAAATATTGATATGTATTTGTCAATCAGTTATTTGCTTCTACCTTTGTCCTTTCCGTACACACATCGGATCAGTTACCACATCCAGAAAATACCCAGTGCCTTTGCTTCTCTTTGATCATGTACACATACCCATAGTGTACACCACAAGCATACAACCACATAATATATGTACCTACACTTGACATATAACACAATACATACACCTACACTCGATGTACAACATAACACATACCCCTACACGTAGTGTACAACACAATACATATACATACATAGAGTACAACACAACGAATACACATGTCACAATATAATGACTGCACAACACATAACACAATATGCAACACAACATGTACATAATACCACATGTACACAACATAACATGTACGACATGCACACAATACCACATGTACAACATGTACGACATGCACACAATACCACATGTACAATATGTATACAGTACCACCTGTACACAACACCACTTGAATAGTGTGTACACAACACCACCTCCACAATGTGTATACAACATCACCCACACAATGTGTATTGAACATCAGTTGTACACGACACCACCCACACAACATGTATACACAACACGTTCACACACCACCACGTGTACATCGCACCACATGTACACAACACCACATGTACAACATGTACACAACACCATATATACACAACATAGTATGTACAACGTGTACACAACACCACATATACGACATGTACATGGCACCATCTGTACACAACACTGCATATACGACATGTATAAAACACCATTTATACGTAACACTACATATATGACATGTACAACATATATACAATAGTACTACTGCACATCTAGAGACCACACTGACTCTACCAAGCAACCTTGCTTCTAATGTATTTCCACCATCCATGCTTGTCCCAACATGCCACAGATCGCATTGCTTTCATTCAGTTGATGTATCCCTTAGCATTACCTGCCAATACATAGACATAGTATAATCACATAACATCAATTCATATTTACATGATATTATCCTCATATATATGTCAGCCTACTTTGTCCACTTGATTCCTCATAAATCATAAATCAAGAACCTCTTTACGACATTCACTTGCATAAACAATCATTCCTCCACAAGAATGATCCCTAACAACCTTGTCAGACAACAACACACACACACCCACACACATATATATAAGTAAACACTAGCATAAAACAATCATGATATCTAACGGCCCAGTTATGCTAGTGTTTACTTGTATATATATACATACATTAGCATAAAGTAATCATGATCCTAATGATGACAACATACATACATACATACATACATATATATACATAACAATAATCACAACGTGATTACCAGATATCATAAGGTCAAGGTTAAGAGAACTCCCTTTATCCATGCACAACATGCGCAACATCGAGAACAAAAGTTCCCAACATAGCCAAGTCATTTGATGCCTCAAATCCATTTACTTCAGCTTGTATGTTACCTTTCTCATGACAATCGTGCCACAGTCCATTTATTCCAATGGACCCAACCAATATAGCAGACTATCATACTCTTGCCTTCAGCTGCCCTTTACATGCACAACTTCATCAAGTCTTATATTACTTGTTGAATTTCATTAAACTCCCCTCGAGCTCCATTAGCTTTCCTCCTCTCCCCAACCAATTTCCAAAACCTTCAAAACATAGAAGGCAAAAATAAGATACAAATCAAAACAAAACCATGAAAAACCAATATCAATACAACACCACAAACAAAGTGGCATGGCCATGCGCCAAACACAAACAAAACCGCAAATCAAGTGCAACATATCACAAAATATTGAAGACACAAAACTAACAACACACACTATGACTTAATCCCCATGCTTCCCATTGCTTCCAAGGGAAATCTCAACTGGAGGCTTCTTCAATATTTCATGGCAGTCTCTTTTGCCATGCAATCCCCTGCATCATATTGCCATAAACACATAATTGCCAGTGTATAAATAAATATAGCAATATATCAATTATCTTACCTTAGTTGTGCCAAGCACGTTGCTTTGTAACTGAACACATCCATGCCATCTCTCAAGGGAGTCCAATTCTCTTCATGAATCATGCTATAACTAGAAACTAGCTAATATACTTGTCAAATACATGTTCATGAATACAACACATATCCACATAATACCAAACAAAATCAATGTTAAGAAGACTTCATGTATTCATGCAAAGCACTCATTTGATTGGAAGTGTGGTTTCCAAACCTAGCCAAAGGAATTCTCACCCAATTCCTTTCTTTTAACTTTTGCCTTGCTGCAACTGAGTCTTCTCATGCGCTATCATCACCCAGTTTGTAGTTATATAAACAAATCAAATGTTACCTTGTCACACTAATGTTAAGCATGTTTCCTTGCAACTATTCACACATGTCAGTTACACGTTCCAAAGATCAAGTCATCATGTCTATTAATTTGAAATTAATTGTTACCAAGACTAACAATCATGTCATAATCAACTCATAGTCATTGGTCATAATACTACAACTAGCACCTACTTGCACTCAAGTACATATCAATTGTCTCAACACATAATATGTTAGCCTAGCCATCTTAAACTAGATCATTTATTCATGCAATCTTATAGACACATACTCATCTCATGCAATTAATCGAACATTCAATCAACATGTAAACATACCATGTTAGATAAACCAAATAGATGACATAATCAAACTCATTCCTCAATGTATCTTAGGGGAAGATATCACATCTACACAAATCAATCCATATTAGTACGACACAATATCACCAATATATTGACTCATACCTAAATATCATAACCATAACCATCTGCACATGCTAATCTGATTTGCACGATACATATAACATCAAGATATTAAATTCAATGACCATACTCATCATGTGTATGACCGCAATGCATATAACAAAAAGTTACTACCATTCATGGCTATCTGATGCACATGCATATAACTGCACTGATCAACTAGCATCTATGCTGCATGTAACCATAACAACAATAGAATGGCAGGCATGTATATAACCATAATGCATATAACAACCATTAACCAACATACCTGCATGCTCAACATACAAACTTGTATGACGATTTGCTCTTACCTCGAGGTCTAATGCTGCAACCTCACTCTAATAATCTACTCATACTCTATCTCAACCAACTTATTAGCATCATGATGACACAACAACACCATTGACTATCCCAATGCATGCATAACAATCACATAGACAATTAACATCCATGCATGACAAACACATTCGGCCCATCCAGTCCAAGTGTTGAATCTCAGAGCTCTGATACCATTTTATGGTATCAGATTTCACCCAAAGAGAATAGAAACCAGCTCTGATACCACTCTGTAACCATCTCCTCCCACATTTACCCAAGTTCATTGGTCTACTGGGTAAACATGTGATGAAGATTTACTATGATATGACCCAACCTCCTAGATACAATTAAGAAAGTGGGGATGACAACTAAAAACTTATTGACCTTCCTTAGGAGCTACATGACCCCCAAGAGATAAACAATCACTCCAGGTGCCCAGAACCTGAGCTAGATTGTTTTTTCACTGACCTAGGCTACCAGTCATAGGCATAACATTGCATCCATGCAACTGTAGGCCTCTAGTTGCAGGAATAACACTACATCCATGTGACTACAGTTCCAATTTCCCAGTTCTGAGCCTGCAATCATGGAATTTGTGCCACCTTTTCAGGGATAGTCTCCCAATCACTGCACAAAACATGATGAGACTTTCCAAAATAATACACGACATAAGGACAGTGCCTCTAACATAAAACTTGATCAAGGACTTGATATAACTAGGCATAACCATGACAATCATTTTGTCAAACACATTGATAACATGTAATCTATAGGTCATAAATGCATATATAAACATAGGGATCTCATACTTATATGAAAAAATACCAAGAAGGTCTAATTCCCTCTCATAATAGTTGCAATATCATATATTAGCTAATACATTCGTTAACCATTCATCAAAAAATCAAACATATAGAGAGCCATAACTAGAACATGTTGAGAAACCATTCTTATAACGAACATATAACCATAATAATAAACATGATAGAACAACCATTAAAACCACATAATAACAAGTATAATTACTCATGAAATACAAGAAGGAAAAGAGCCAACCAAATCAGGGACTTCCACGTACCATCGGACCATAGATTGGGCTGAACCAAATCTTTCTTTCAGCCAACCACTCCCATGCCATATTCCAAGCATGAATGTGAGACTCAAGACCAAATCTGCCACGACTTCCCGGAGATCAAACCACCTCCACCCTTAGGCTTTACCACAATCTAGCCAAAACTAGCCAAGGGATTCCTAGGCCCAAACAGGGTATAAACAACCAGGATTTACCACAATCCCACCATTATTGGTCAAGGGGTTCCTAGGCCCAAAACAAAAAACATACACTACCAAATCTTACCTCAATCTTGCCAAAACCGGTCAAGGGAAAAATAGGCCCAAAACAAGCTTGGATGCCTCTGGATTTCTTCACCAATACCTTGAGGAATTTTCTCATTCCACCCTCAGGTTTTATCACAATCCCACCAAAACTAGTCAAGGGATTCATAGGCCCTTGGGAATTTTCCTAAGACAACCTCACCAGGTTCCAAAACCATCTAGCAATCCAAACCTCAACTGAATGAAAGAACCCCATCACACCATGGCTGTCTGAAAATGGCAATGCAAGGCTGAAACCACTGTCACACCTATCAAAACCCATGTCAGTGACAACAAGAGAACTAAATACATACATGCATGTACCATCATTCACAAACCAACTAGGAAATCACACATACAACCTATCACCTACAAGTATTCCTGTTGAAGTTGCTTGATCCAACTTTTCCTTGTTTTCCTTATCCTTCCTTTGCCTTCCTTTGATTTATTTCCCAATTGCTACAGTGCTCCAAGAATGCTCTAAGTGTGTAAGAGTATGAGAGAATAGAGAGAGAGCTCCAAAACTGAACTAACAAAAGTCTGTGAATTGGTCCTTTAAACTTTTTTTATTATCATTGAGGCCTCTATTTTATTCATTTTCCTCTATTTTTCCTTTAATTTCCCTCTCATGCAAACCTGTGACCTTTCATATCGCTTTTCTCCTATTTCCCTTTATTTTCATAAATAAAATTCCAATTAATGCCTCTTTGCCTTTTCAATGCCTTTGCCATAATAAACCAAAATGAACACCCACTAGGATCTTTTTCACAACATTCGGCTTGGAATACATGTCCTATGACCTTGGTGTTATTTTTTCCTTTATTAACTTTATTACATGAACTTTTAACCTGGGGTTGTTAACTTAGTTCCTATTACTAAATTACACAAAAAACTAACCAAGGGGACACTCTTACCTCTATTACACAAGTCTTTGGGCTAAAACACAAAGTATCCCCTGAGTCCTATAAGTTAAAGTAGGTGGATGATATTATTATTTTTTGTGAAAAGGATTTAAGGATAACATATGGATTAACTTCTAAAGTCATAGGTAGTGTTGAGGGTGTAATTTAGGTCCAACTAACCAATTAAACTATGGCTACGAGTCTTCTTTAAATGTAAAGTCTTGTGAAAGGGAGCCCTTACTACTTTGGCAACACACACTTCCCCTTCCTTCAATTTTTTTAAATTTAGTTTTTTCTAAGTCCCCTTTCTTTAGATAGGCATTATACTCTTAGGATTTTTGAAGTGGGGCCATGATTAAGTAGTTTATTTTCGTAAATTTATCTTACTCTTCAAGTCTTTGGCCTTTTATTTTTATTTGGCTTGACTTGACTTTTTTTAGGCTTGCATTTTATTTTTCATCTTTCTTGACAACCATCTTTTGGATGATCTTTGGCAAGTTAGCCATAGGTTAGGGGGATTTTGTCTCTTATAGATGGGATGGATAGTGAAAAGTGTTGAATGGAAAATGTGAATTATGGAAGGGTTATGTCCATGCTACCCAACCTATTTTCTAGTAGTCCCTAGTGGTCTAACTTAATGGCACACTTCTCCAAAATTAATTATGTCATAGGTGGTTAAAAATAGTAATAAGGTGACATCTTTACTAAGTTACAAACAATAAAAAAATACATCTAATGCTAACATCTACACAACAAGACGAAACCTTGACATCATTTTAAATGAGGGAGTTAAGCAATGAAACCACACCAATCAATAATTGAAGCAACATGACACACCATCTAGCACATATGAGATCGTGCACATAGGAAATTATGATGTACCATTGTGATTGACTAATGAGCACATGAATGTAACTGATTAATGGAGAATAGCAGGTCTAGACTGATAAGAGAATCTTGTCCAAGAAGCAACAAATCACACCAAGTGTTTCTCTAGGAGGGTTGTCTGAAGAGAAACACCTTGCAAAATAAAAATCAACATATCCATGCATCACCATCTGACTATCTCCTGCATTTCCTAAACCAAAATATATTATGCCTTTCAAATATTCAAGGACATCTTCCACAACTACTTAATGAATCTACCTTGGCTTAACCATATGCTAGTTCAAAGTGGTTGTACAAAACATATACCAAGTCTAGAATTAATTAGTTAGATCAAAGAGTCAATCAATTATCAATACACCAAAGGACTATTGAATCTAAATCCAAGTCAATATGCAACATCATATTTAGTACCATATGGGTGGCCAGGAGTTTACAATCCATAATTTGAAATCTCTTCATGATCTTCATTGTGAAATTTTCCTACCTAAGGGAAACCTCACTTATACCCTACCAAACTTTTGGACTCAAGAAATAATGCATCAGTCCAATGTCCTTCATCTTAAACTCACATACAAACTCTACATTGCACCATGTAATGAGCTTCTCTAATTCCCTATAAGTATCAAGTCATCTACATATAGGGCCAAAACAAGCAACTCAAATTTATCTAATAAATAAAAAATATTAGGATCTACATAAGTTTTCGTGAAGCCCAAACATAATGAGTGCTCACCAATCCTAAAATGCCAGGTACGTGATGCTTGCTTCGACCTATAGAGGGATTTATATAACCTAGACATATGGGTTTCTTGTCCATGCACCTCAAAACCTCTTGACTAATTAATGCATACTTCTTCTTCAATCACACCAATGAGGAAGGTTGTGTTTGCATCAATCTAATATAACTGCCAACCAAAAGTAATGCGAAATACATTATAGTCCTGATAGAAGTATACTTGGCAACAACAGAAAAAGTCTCATCATAGCCAACTCCCTCTCTCTATGAATCAAGCATTGTACTTATTTATGTTGCCATTATTTGCATGTTTCACCTTGTACAACCGCCTAGAATCAACAATCAATTTCCCTGTTGGCCTAGACACAATATCCCTCACACAATTCTTCATAGTGGAGTTGCACTCCTCTACCATGGCACCTTATCATATCTACTCACCTATTGCCTCCTCATAATTAGAAGACTATGATAAATAATACATCAATGAAACATGACTAGAAATCCTTTGGAGGGTGCCTTACCCAAAAAGTAACATTTGGAGCACCAACTTGCTTCTCTACCTCCAGTATTGTCTAGGTAAGCCACATAGGCTTCTTGGCTATGCTAAGTTGTAAAGTTGTCTCGGTACCTGTTACCCATCTACATACATGTGTAACCCATCTTGTGATGTAGATTTCCAAGAAGCATCCTCACATGCTCCTGAGATAACAACCCCTCAGATGCCTCTCATATATTATGCTCAAGTCACTTTCTTTATCATAATTCTCATCCAATAGTGGAGGTTCAACACACATGAGGTACAATAACCATCATTTCATACAAGTGTTTACATCTAATATATTGGCCATTTACAGTAAGGACCATGGGTGGACATTAGATAATGGATCATGATGCTTAAAAATTATTATTCTTTCCTTATTTCACATTGGTAGCCATCAATTCCTTCTAGTGCAATGTGACTCTCCAAGCATTTTCCTTCCTTATTTATAAGGAGCACGAATAGGAGGCCTAAATAGAGATAGCATGTCCATATCCTTCCATACTTAATATTTTCCACTTGTCCCTTTCTTTGTTCTCCCTTCTTTCAAGTTGCTTGTTGTTAGTTGCTCATATTGGTTCCCTATTCGCCTCATCCTATGAGAAGAAGGGGCTTAGAAATGCATAGAGGTTGATGTTGTTGCAAGAAATAATAAAATAGCAAATGGCAAATGTTAAAATGGAAAATAAAGGCAAGAGATGAGTCATAGACCCAAAATCCAAGATACCTTAATCTCTACCCCCTCATATGAAGCCATCAACCTTAGTCCTATTTGCATCTCACCTATCAAAGTAATAAATACTTAAAGAACATCCTAATCCCCATGAGCAATGAACTACTCATACAAAAAATGGGATTTAAATGAAACCAATGATGCTTGCAAAACAAGCTAGTCAAAGGAAAATAAAAGGTTAGGTAAGGGGTGGAGAAACCATAGTTACGAAAATCGTGAAAAAATTATGTGGAAATGATCTTTACACTTGGTCAATTTTATCATCAATAAAAATTGATGACTTTCACCAAATAAAAAAATCACAGTAAAATCATAACACAATCCAAAAATTCACCAGCCACGCAAACAAAGGTGCTTTAAGTGTTTTTTTTTCATGCAAACAAAAATAAGGGTTTGGAGAACAAAGGAAAATATTGGCTTTCTTCTTCTTCTAGAGGATGTCAGAGTCTAATGAAAACCCTAGGGTTTTATTCCTATAGAGAAAAATCCATTCCCTTTGCCCTAAAAGGAGCAGAGGAAATCACTAGTTTATGTATCTAATTTCATTGTAGGTGACTTATGATGATGAGGTACATTTATTATATTTTTTGTTGATATTTTGAGACTGAGTCAGAACTCAGGATTCAAGGCATGATTTAGTTTTGATTTGCGATGTAGCATTAGACATTTTATACATCTTATATGTTAGTTTTGCTTTCATATTTATGTGGCAGTGCATTTATTTGATGTTGTTGTTGCTTTTGATGTTGAAGATTTTGAAAAAAAAAAAGAATTTTTTTTTAATGTTTGTTTGGTATAACCAATAACTCCCCCATTTTTTGTGATTTTTTTCTTTTTTTCGACCCTTACTGATTTTATCCCGATGTTGATGTCAACAATATTTGGAAAACAAAGGCTAAAGAAATGGTAACCCAAGATAAAGCATTCCCTCTATAAAGGCACTCATGGAAGATGGTTTTACATAACCCATGTATAAAATTGACACCTCTAATGAGTTCACGCCTAACCATATCACTCACCAAACACCCATCAATTGAAATGGTGGCCTAGGAATCTCCACACCCCCCCCCGCCCCCCCATGGCATTTTTCTTTCACTAGCATTTGGAAGCACCTAATAGGGGTTGTTGATGAACCTCCCATACCCAACTTTGGAAACTTGCATAAGGTAATAAGCTAGTTTGAAGAAGATACCTAATGTGATATACTTACATGGATTTTACATTAAATAATATTCCACTTTTTATGTTACAATGACTAATGTATGCATGATGGATTCATCTCACTAGATTCCTTGAGCCATGTTTGATGATGATGCATACATATGCATGGTTCTTTGGACGACATTAATGATGCTTCTCCCACACTTTACTAATGATGTTGCACACCCTTTGGAGGGGATTAAAATTATTGATGAACATTGGAGCCTTGATGATGAGCATTGGACCATGAGATGACTTGGCATACTCCATCGTACACTAAACCATGGATGTTCCATCTTGGAGCTAGGATGTTGCACTATGAGCTTGACGTGTCACTTGGAGAGAAAAATCATGGAACCCCTTGATGATGTTGCACATTCTCGAGGTCATTGGGGCTTGCATTGATGAAATGATGGATGATCATGGTGATAGTGCACCCCTTTGGAGGGGTCATGACACCTTTTCCAATGATGATGTCATGCCCTATATTGAGGATGTCACTCTATTGGTGAATGCTACCTTGATGGTACATATGATGATTTGTGGAGTCAACTTAGCATCAACGAGAAGATGTTTGGGCACATTTTGTTAAGGAGATGTGATTTTTGATGATGCACTACATCTTTTGGGAAAGGTACGAGGAGGGACATTACGGTTGGAGTATTTACAACCCTTTATGGAAATGATGTCAACTTCTACACTCACATGTGTGGCTTCTTGGAGGATTATTTCATATTTTGGCATTGTATCTTCATTTTAGAGGTGCTCTTGGTGGTTAGCTTGAGACCTATCCACATTATATCATGTATATTTTGAATTTTTAGGGATTTTAGTTGATCTTAGCCTAATTATGCCAAGTTCTTGGTTCCCTTGTATAAATGGGGGAGTGTTAACCTTCATTTGAGACATTGCACATTGTGGAGAGGCATCCTCTCTTTGATTACTACCTTTTTCTTCAGTTTGATTTGGATACTTGAGTAGAGAATCCTCTTAGGAGGACTTGTTGATGTGGATTTTTCACTCTCTTCTTGGATGGGTTAAGGTGAAACTTGGATGAATGCATAATAAACTAAGTGCACTTCTTTTATGTTAGTAATTGTTGATGGCTTATGGCAATTAAATATTAAGGAATTGTGCATGGTATTTCATTGTCATTATCCCTCTTAGACAAACAATTTCTTCCAAGTCTTTGAGTAAGGAGAAAGTGGACTCACTCCCTTGTCTCATGCTTAAAGATTGTGAGCCTTGGTTTAACTTCCTAGGGATAATGAGTGTACCGACCCTAGCCTTTTGAGCCTTTATCTATTCCAACTTCTCAAAGAGTGTTGACACTTAACTCCATATGCCCTAGATTGAGAAAGACACTAGTCTTCTCTCTTGTGGAAATCATTAATATTTAAAAAACATTTTTTCATCTTAGGGTAATTTTAGTTTAATTACATCAAAATCATTAATTACCAATATTTATTGACTTGGATGTTGTCGTCTTAGGGTTAGTGTTTGGAATAAATTGGAAAATACAAAGTGTTACTTTTATTGGATTTTTCAGCCACTTCTTGGGACTAATGTCTAGGGTTTTAATGATTGTAATATGCTCTATAAAACTCAGAAAAATTGTTGTAATTAAGTTCTTATCTTACTCATATTTTAACCCTCATTTTAGATTTCATTGTTACAAATTATGGGGCTCTTTATTATTGTTGCTATAAACCACTATATGGTAGTCATTTCTCGCTTTATAAGCTAGTTTACAACAACATTGTGTATTTTCTTGATTGTATGTGTTTGTAGACCTTCCTTGAGCTCATATTGGTTGATTTAAGCCTTTTAGGACAATCATAGGACCCTTTGAAATTAGTTATAGGAATTATCTTTCATATCACCATAAATCCTCATTGTTTAATCCTCTTGATTAACGTTGATAGAACTTGAATCCTTAGGGGACTACTGACTTGGTTTGATTAGGCCATTTGATCCCTAAGATTTACTCGGGAATCCTTCCTTTGTTGGATTGCATCCATCAATAAAAAAGGGAGTAATTGCTAAGTTGATAAATTTGACCCTCCCATGTTACTCATTGTCTTAGTCACCTTTGTGAGGCTTTTCCTTGAGTGAACTAATGGTTAAGAACATGTTCTTCCTCGTAAGAGGTCACACATTCAAATCCAGAGAGTGATAGAGTATCCTTAGCTTGTGGAATGTAAGTATATAGTCACGACGGTCATGGAAAATCATCAATCCTTATTAATATTTTATTACTCAATATATTATACAGTTGCACGATACATATTTCAATCAATTATAAACAAGGATCTGATTATTTCATCTAGTACCAAATGAAATAAACAAATATGTTTATCGTAAGACTGCAAGAATATTTGTACAAGAATACAAAGATGTGTTGGGTAATAAATGATTGATAATTTTCAATTAGCCTCATGATGGTATGTTGATATGCATTCATTAGTCATAAGGTGAAGCGGGATACATCCCTTGAATATGTATTAACCTAATGCTTATTATTTATAGTTTATTACTATTATTAGTATCATTATTTATGTTTGTAACAATTGCAGTTGAAGCATTTGATATGATTCAAATCCCTCTTCTACTAATTATAAAACCTTAAGGCCTCATCCTTCTTCTAAACCTTATTGGATTCTACTTGGTTTCCTCCATTTCTTTCCTTCTTGATGAGGGATAGATCCGGTGCATCCTCATCATTGGTTGACACTATCTCTAGTCTTGTTTCCTCTTGAAAAAGGCATCCCGCAGGCTTATAAATGAAGGCATATTCTCACATGTAGATATACATTATACAAAATTATACCAAGATGAACCAAATCCATTAAAATTGGTTTAAACTAGTCCATTATCTTCTACCTTATCACAAACTATTGCGAGATAATCTCACAATTTTGTGACCTTCATAAGATAGCTAGCTACTATATTAATCTTGCTCATTCAGGTACTGATAAATTTGTTCTTCAAGAGAATTTTCCTAGACTCATTCTCACTTTGGTACAAGGTGACTAGGGCAACATGCATATCCCTAGCTATCTTCTTCTCTATTAGGTAAGGGGTTAGATGATTCTTCACCATACCCAAAATATGTAATTTGCTTCGACCAGGTTTCTAAGCATGCTCACAAATCCTTGGGACCAATGAGATGGATGAATTAACTCTCCACGAGGTAATTTAGTTCAACCTCTTCCAAGAGATTCTACAACCTCCACTTCCATGGAACAAAGTTGGAAGTGACCTTCAACATGTGACAATCTCAAAAACCATGATTGGTCATGACAACAACTCTTACAACAAACACAAAAATCGATCAATAACTAAGATCAAACACAACCTTTCAATTACTGTAAGATCCTATGCATCTCATCCCTCAACCTTATCATGTCTAAATCTACTACATTTAATAAATTTCAAGCATCCCACCCCTAAAACCCTCTAATGAATCTCTTATAGGTCACAAACCTATCAATACACAAATTTCTCAAAAGTTTCAACAAACATACTCTGGTACCATGTTAATTTTCGAATTGATGGTCAACAAAATCTGCACTCAAAGAATAACCCTAGAACCCTAGGCAACTTTAAATCTTGAAACCTATCAAAACAATATCTTTGAATATTAGGGTCTACCAACATGTCACATAAATTAATAATATAAAATACATACATAATTGGACTCTCAAATATGCATTAATGTTTTTATTAAATTTGGGAAAACAATAAACAATAATTCTATAACTCAAAACTCAATCTTGCTAACTAATTGTCGTTGCTACTACAATAGCCCCAAATTTTTGAAATATTCTAAAATTTGGAGTACGCCTACTTCGAATTTTCAAGTGATAAATCTCCATGTTTTCCTTAAATCAACCAAGAGACAAATGTTTATACTTGCTAATTTTGAAAAGAAGCCTAGTGCACATTTCTATGCTTTTGCGTGTCGCACTCACTCTCAGCACAACACAACATTGTTTTTTAATGTCTCACTTCATGAAGAAAGTCTCGTCAACACAATTTCCTCTGTGCGTCACACCTTTCAAACCCTGTTGCATAGCCTTAATTTTGTGCACAAAAATTATCGTGCAAGTGCAATTAATGTGCACAAAAACCTTCACATGTGTGACAATGTTATATAAGGGTAAACCCTCCTCCATTTTCACCCTTCCCTTTCATCACCAAAGCTTTTTTCTCTTCCTCACATTAGAGAATATTTGTTCACACTCTATCGTTAATATTTATGTCACTACCAGGCGTCCAATCGCCACACTAAGGTCTCGGTTAAGTCATCTCACCCTTTCTTGCCAATCTGTGTCTTTTGGTGCTTTTCCTTTTGCGCATCTTTTGACCTTTGACCTTCCACCTACCTTTAGTGCTTTATATATTTTCACTCCGTTGAAATTTTACCTCTCTTCCTCACGTTCAACATTGCTCCCTTTTCACCTATTGCACTTCATTTACCCATTTGGCCCCTTTGCCTGGATCATGTAGCGTAAACTGATGTGATCCTTCTCACAACGACACTCCCCTTTTACCAAAACCTTGTGCAATAGTCCAAACTTAAAACCAATTTCCCGATAATATGCTACATAATAGTGCAATATTTTGTAGTATATAATTTCTCTTTCCCTACACAATGATGCTCCAAAATCAAATTGTTATCACACTTTTTCTCGCTCTCGAATCTCTTCCCTTTACACTATGACACATTCTCTCTCTCTTTTATGCAATATGGCGCAAAGCTTAGTCTATAACTTCCCCTTATCTTTACGCAACAATGTATTCCTCCTCATCACAACCTCTTTCAATTCTTTACGCAACAACACCAGAACCTAACATGTACCATTATAGCACATTCTTTCTTTGCTGCATCCTTTACCCATAGCTCATGCAACAACTCTGTAATTGATCTTTCATTGCGTAATGCATCGTACTTGCCTATCTTGTTTTCTTCTAAGATTATTTGTGTGCTATTAATATTTTTGAGATATCATGTACTATTGATTTGGAGTGCTTCAGTATCTCCTCAACGACAGGAGACATGGGTCCACCCACTAAGAAAAGCAGGGGTAAGGAGATTGCAAAATCTAGTGAAGAAGAGGCAGTGGAAAGTCATATTATCTCAGTTCCCATCTATGCAAATTCAACCTACATGTTGACAATTACATACCTATGAAATGGGCTAAGATCTATCAATCATTTGCACACAAAGAGGTGCTTGAAGATGAAGAGGACAACGAGGTGTATCGTAATGACAAGAACTCATGGTTCCACAAAGTTGTAGCACACACTGTCATTCTTCCGTGTGTTGAATCCATTTAATGGATAAGAGTACACAGACGCAAATGATATAACTGCCTAAGATTTCCATGGTTTAGATATAATAACTTACACATATACTTGCATCATAGAATATTACTAGCTACAAAGAAACTACGTATCACTTACAGTTATATGGTTTAAATTTTTCCTTTTTCCAGCAAGGATATCTTAAAGACTTGGTGGCAAGAACCTATTAAGTTTCGATTATGATCCAATGGGATATATAAAACCAAGTTATTAAGAAAGGCATATCAGATGCTGGAAACACCGTGTTGCAGATTGTATGGTAGACAAGATGTAGAATTCTTTGAAGATAATTGAGTACCAATGATGTACACGTGTACTTAAGATGGTAGTATCTTTATTTGGGCAGATATTCTAGCAACATCCATTATGGTAAATGTAAAACGAGTCGAGAAGCCACTAGAGGAATAGTATCCTGATTTCACATCAGATGCGTTGGATGCCATATATGCAAGATGTCAAATTGAGCCATTGGGATGGAGGTGGAATTTTGCTCCAAACATACCACATTTCCTCATTTGTTGCATGATTCTACGAGACACCAACTATAGGGGGTGTATCATCAAATTGTTGAGAATTTTATTTCACCCCTGTATCACATACTCTTTGACACAGAGTCTTTGTGTTTATCAGATAGAGCAAGGGCAGTGTTGCAAGACATCACTGATTAGTGTACACCCACAGATTAAACATATATCAGAGTATTCAAAGCTTGTAAGTTGCTTCATCAACTTCCTATGTTTGTTACAAATAAAACATTCTTGTAGGAAGTTGCATACCAGACAACAATAGGGCTTATAGGATTGCCAGTTCACTCAAATAAGTCATTGTGGCATGATTTTTCATATATGTGGGAACATATTGTGTTCAAATTTTAAGAGATGTAGACGTAGAAGCCAATGACATGGAACACTTTAAGTTTGGTGAGTTAAGCTTTCATAGATATGATGCCAAGGTGTCGCTAGAAAGCACTTGTTGGTCCCCACTTTTGCACCTATTTACACCTACTACCTTACTATTTCTATCGACATTTACCTCCTTTTCCCCCTTTTGTACTACACTATCACTGTCAAACTATGTTATTTTGCAAATGGAGGTAGAATATTTACTTAGTACTATTTTCGTATGCTTTTGATTAAGTTTGAGTAGATTTTAATCATCATTTGGACTCATAGACCTTGAAGCATGTATACAGGTAACAGAGTTTCTAGCTCATGGATGGACAACACACGTTGATGGGCAGCTCATCAAGCAACCTATTATGAAACCACCACTCTGTACTCAACTCTGCACTGTGAATCTCTACCTTATTAAACAACTGATATTCAAAGTTATATCCCAAACATTCTAGAATGAATCTCCTTATACTAAAAAACGAGATCGGTTTCGTTAATCATGACATGCCCAACTCAGTTTAGTCTAGGATCCATCTAAAGATAATTCACAAAGATTTCATGCAGCCTAATTTAGTTTTGATGTTATCTATTTGTTTTTTTGGTTAATTAGTTAGATCTAGCTTCCACCGGTTGAACCCTTTTAAGGCATGATGCGTTATGTATCTAGGCTAGGGCGTAAGTAAGAGAAAAGACTGTGAAGTAGTTTTTGTAGAAGTGAGCTTTGCTTCAGAAGGAATTGCAGTGATGATGCATATGCCATTTGAATTTACATTCTGAACTTTAATAAATCATTTTGGTCTGACATTTATTCCTCTATAAGTATTATGGTTTTCTTTAGTTTTTAACAATATTGAATTAATTTAGACTTGCTCCAGGAATGACAAGGGCCCACCACACCTTAGAAACAAGTTCTGCAGTTAATATAGATAATAGGAATTACATTTGATCAACAATTATAAGTGTGAATGTTAGGTCCCTATACTATTAGTGTAGCCCCTTATTATTAGTTCAACCCCGTTATGGTATTATTATTCCCATGTAGTCCCCATGTTGTTATTATTATGCCTCATAGAATCCCACTATTGTTATTGTTGTGCCCCTACAATATTATTTTTATTTAGGCTCTTATTATATTGGGACCACTTAGACTCCTATATATAGAAAGGAGGTATTTTCATTTGTATCATCCAAGAATTGTTCATATGTGTAATGTAAAGGAGGTTTCCCCCTCGAAGAGGCTGAATTTTAAGTCGTTTATCTATCTTTTCTATCTTTTTGTGAGTTGGTTTCATATCATTTGGTATCTGAGCTTTGGATTCTAGGGTTTCGCTGCTCCAAAAAAAGCCATCATGGCAATTTCGCTATATTTTTTATTTTTATTTTTATTTTTTTTGCGACATTTCAGAAGCTAAAAAAAACCCATTTGAGGCAAAATCTCGATGATCCTCGACCCCAAATTTCATATATTGTTTCGCTATATTTTCAGAGATATGGTCCAAGACATTTAGGGTTTCTGTAGGCTCCCGAATTACATCCCAAACAAGTGACCTTGGGAAAATCGTCATAACGTTCTCTCTGAGCATCATATTGAAATTTCAAGAAGTTACAGAAAGAGGATGGACTGTAATTTTCTGTGTATTGTTTTGAGGTTTGAAGGTCGAAACAATGATACGTAGCTCTACTGAAAAAAATATATAATCAGGTCATCTTGGAAGATTGGGCATAACTCTTTCTTAGAGGATTCAATTTACACCAGACTAGTGGCATTGGAAAGAGTACGAACTGTAATTTTCTGTATACTGTTTTTAGGTCCAAAGGTCGAAACAGTGGTATGTGGCACTTTATACAATTTCACTCTACTGAAAACGTATATAGTCAGGTCATCTTGGGAGATTGGGCATTACTCATTCTTGGAGAATCCAATGTTGATCATAATGGTGGCATTGGAAGGAGGACGCAAAGGGCTACTTTAGGTCGCAATTTCAAACCTAGTAGAGTTGAAATTTCAGAGACACAATAGATTCAAGATCGAGATGCTAAAAGCAAGAAAAATAATGATTCAAATCAAGAAAATAGAAACACCTAGTAAGCAAAATTGGATGGATTATTTGAAGAATGCGATCGAAGCTAAGATAAATAGTTTTGCATGTGGCATGGAAGTATATTTTAAGAAAGGCATGGAATATTTGAAGAAAGACATGGAAGATTTGAAGGAAGGTGGGACAAAATTGCTACAAGAAGGCCTCCTAATCACAAAAAGGTAGTAGAGGAAACTCACGATGAGAAAAAAATAAATGTTAATCCTGATTTCATAGAATCTAACATTGGATTGAAGACCCAACATATTCCAAAGATCGATATGAGGAAGTTTGATGGCAAGGATCCCATAACATGGATACTACAGATGGAGAAATATTTTGATCTACATGATGTGCAACTGTTACAAAAGGTACGTATTGCATCTTTATATTTAGAACCGAATCAATTTTTATGGTAT
Organism: Pinus taeda; assembly: GCA_000404065.3. Classification (NCBI taxonomy): domain Eukaryota; kingdom Viridiplantae; phylum Streptophyta; class Pinopsida; order Pinales; family Pinaceae; genus Pinus; species Pinus taeda. The sequence continues at coordinate 52,387 of APFE030730474.1, forward strand.
AAAGGGCTTTGTTCTCATAAACCACTTGTCACCTGGTCAATTTTCATGGAGGAAATGATAGCGCATTATGAGGATACAAAGATCAACACCTTCTTTAGCCAATTGATAAATCTCAAACAAAAGGGTTCAATGATAGTGCACATTGAGGACTTTCAAAAATTGAATATAAGGGTAAATGATATTCCAAAGAAGTAGAGGATTATTGTCTTCATAGGGAATTTAAAGGATAAAATTCAACATGAGGTTAATCTTTGGGAACCTGATTCATTGGAGAAGGCATTCAGGTTGGCATGAAAAATTGAAAGAAAAATTATGGCAACAAGAAATCCTACCACTCACAATTATAAAGATGGAAGTGTTGTTGCTCCTAGCCTTCCACAACCTACAAGGTTGACACCACAAAAATTGGAAGAAAAAGGAGAAGACGACCTTTGTTATAGTTGTGATAGCAAATACACTAAAGGTCTTAAGTGTGATGAGAAGAAATTATTTTACATTGACTATGACGAGGAGGAAGAAAATGATCAAGAAACATCAAAACAAGAGGATATACACCAGGAACCAACCCCAGAGAAAGAAGAAATGAGTCCGACCATATCTTGTAATGCATTGGTAGGAATTGCCACTACTAAAACTCTCAAGATAGAAGGACATATCAAGAAGAAAAAGGGTAACCTCACTTTCGCGCAGAATCAAATGAAACAACATGCAGATCAACATCGCAATGAAAGAAGTTTGGGTATTTTTACGACTATAACCATACAAACAAATGTCCCTCAAGAAAGCTAAGAAGGATAATAAATTATCACCAAAGTACTATGGTCCTTACAAGGTGCTGCAAAAGATTGGTACTATGGCATACAAATTGGAGCTTCTTGTATCTTCCCGAGTGCACCTAGGTCTCCATGTTTCATGCTTAAAGAAGGTTATAGCTGACAAGATCCTAGTTCAAACAATATTGCCGAAACTTGACGAGGAAGGAAAAATCATATTGGAACCTGAAGCAACCACGAAAATAAGAACCCAATAGCTACGAAATCGATCAATTTCAGAAAGTGGAAGAACTTACCCACTGAAGATTCCACATGGGAGGACGAGAATTTTATATAGAAGCATCCATAACTACTCAAGAATTGAGGACAACACTTTTTGAAGGAGAGGGGCATGTTAGGTCCCTATACTATTAGTGTAGCCCCTTATTGTTATTAGTTCAACCCCCTTATGGTATTGTTGTGTCCCTACAATATTATTGTTATTTAGGCTCTTATTATATTGGGACCACTTAGACTCCTATATATAGAAAGGACGTATTGTCATTTGTATCATCCAAGAATTGTTCATTTGTGTAATGTAAAGGAGGTTTCCCCCTCGAAGAGGTTGACTTTTAAGTCATTTATCTATCTTTTCTATATTTTTGTGAGCTGGTTTCATATCGGTGAATTTCGTTTAAGGAAGTTATTGCTTAGATCTCAAAATTGTTATATTTATTTTGTACTTAAAATCTCTACTGTATTTCATAGATATGAACTGAAGGCTATAGATCTCGTTTCTCAATTATTAAAGACCAACAAGGATTGTACTGAGTGATGATTTTTAATGCATGGATGTTTTCTTTGATATGATTGCATAGCAAATTTTTTTTGAATAGTATCCTTAATTTGAAAACATACAGGGGTTAATTACCATATCATAAGTTTAGGAATGAATTTGGTTTTATGCTCTAATTGTTTTCTATTCAATACTGAGTTCTGTAATGTTATGTCTATGTGAGGAATGCTCAGGAGTAGTGAAACAAATATTGGTTGCAATTGAGTCTGTTGGTTCAAGAACTTATCATGATTAGAATATGATTGAATTGAAATTGAAGTGTAACGCTTGAAAAGGTTTCCTAAGTTTGGTTATAATAGCTTTTGTTTAGAAGAGGGATTGGATTTTTGAATTGAGTACGTAATACAGTCGGTGTGGAAAATCAAATGAGGGTGTTGTATTTATATCTTCTAGAATGCTTGCAAAGTATAATGTTTGTTGATTGACTTTATATGACCCAAAATTTAGGCCCAATAATTAGATTTTATTTGATTGAAATTTTCTTGCTTTCTCTAGCATGAGGATGTTTTAGTTGAGCATTAATTTTATCGAGACTTAGTTTGGTATGAATTCGATTATGTAGTGAATGCAGGTGTTCAATGTGAATCTGGTTTGACTTATTTTAATTCTGTGTTTAGACTGTGATTTCTATTATTCTAAAAAGGTTGAGCTTTCTGAGTGATTTGTCTCATTTGAATTGAGGATTTCCTTATTGAAGATTTATGAGTGATGAACTATAGTAATTTGTGATAAGTTTCTCTTAGGTAATGATTAGAATATTCTAATTTGAGCAATGGTTTCCCTTTTGTTTACATCATGATTAGTAAAGCTAGAATTGATATCATGGTTCAGTTTATACATTAGTTGGGTTATTTAAGTAATGATTGGTATTCTTTTACAACAATGATCCTTATTACTTAAACTATAAATTCTGAAGTAGCTTGCATAATGGTTTTGCATCAATTTGTTTGTCTGCTTCATTTATGAGTATATTCTCAAGATAGATCAGTTATTATTGAAATTTTAAATAGGATAGAGATTGGATTTAATAGGTTTCTTCACTTCATCTTGTTGCCCCTATGAAAAGAAGGAATTAAGCATTATGTACTTAATTTTGGAACCTGAATTGGAACACAATGTGACTCAAAGATTATGATCCTCGGCCAATGATTTAATTTAGGAGACTTAAAACAACAAATAAAACTCCTAACAACAATGTAAACATTTAAAATGCAATTGACCTTATACACCCAACAATAAGGCAAAAGAAGAAAAGGTAACGAAATTTTATAGTGTTGCATACGTTGTGGAGGCACAAAAAAAGGAGTTAGTAATTCACAACCAACAAATGGTATTGAAACAAAAAATGAGCAATCCTCCAATGGCAAAGATACCAGGAAAAATAAAGTTTCCCTAAAGAGAGAAAGGGAGGAAGAAACAAAGAAAGGAAGAATGAAAAATTTGAAGGCCGAAGGAGAAGCTAAAAAAAGGAGGAAAAGAAGAAGAAAATAGAAAATGAGAAGAAGATAGGTAGAAATAGGAATAAGAAAACAAAATACTAGAGGAAACTAGGAAAAGTAAGAGGAGGAGAAGAGAAAATAAGAAGAAGCAATAAGAAAGCTTGAAGATGAAAGGATAGCAAAAGAGATACTAGAAAAAAAATGCAGGAAGAACTTAGACAAAAGGAGTAAGCTTTAAAAGAAGAACAAGACATATTTTCACTCATGGATGTTGAACCTCCTACGCAACTCACAATAGGATATATACTACTTAGAGAGACATGCATCTCAATTGAGGAGCAAGATTGAGTGCTAGACCTTTCAAGTTTTAGATTCGATTGTAGCTTAAACAAAGTCATTCAAGAGAGATAGAGGTACTTCGCCTGAGAACCAACCACTCAGATCTTGGTAATTATTGAAAAATATATAGTATTGGATACTACAAGCAATCCTATAGCAATATCCTTTGCAGAATTTACATTATTTGTCGCAATAGAGGCAAACGTTGAACATCTAGTGAATAGGGTTGTAACACCCTCCCACATTTACCCAAGCTAATCGGTCCACTGGGGTAAACATGTGATGAGAGGCTACTATGATGTGATTCAACTCCCCATGTACAATTAAGGAAGTGGAATCGACAAAATAAAACCATTCTAACCTTCTACACATACTACAAAACCTTTGGGAACCAACCAACCCTTCCAGGTGATCAACCCCTGAGACAACTTGACATTTGACTGATCTAGACCCTCAGTCGCTCCCATGACAAGCTATGCATGCAACTGAGGCCTTCTACTCACTCCCACAACAAGGAATGCCAATGATTTTAGACTTTTTTCAGGCAGTTATGAGCCAACTACCCCATATTCTTTGCCACTTTTTCAGGGCCAAGACTCAAGCCATTGCCCAAAACTTCATGAAACCTTCAGAAATGGAAAATAACAATGGAATAAGGCTACAAATGCAATCATTGGTACAAACACTTGATCTGACCTCTACTAGCCATGACATGCATTTCTTCAAACATGTCACAAATATGTAATCTACAGGTCATAACAAAAAATTTGAGCATAGGGGTCTCATACTTATCTGAGATTCGTAAGGAAGCATTGAGGTCTTATCACAATAGCTGCATTATCATCTATTAGGTCATATATTCATTGTACATTCAATTGCTAATCAAAACTTTATGAGAGTCATACATCAAGGTTGTCATAAAACATACTCACAACAAACATATAACGAACAAAGATAACAAGGATACAATAGCCATAAAAATCACATATGAACCAATACACTTACACATGAAATACTAAGGAGAAAGAGCTCTTATTAATGAATGCATAAGCCAACCAAGTCTAGGACTTCCATGAACCACCCGACCATAGATTGGGTTGAACTAAATCTTGATTTCAGCCAATCACCCTTGTGTCATATTCCAAGCATAAATGTGGGACTCACAACAAAACCAACTAGGGCTTCCTCAAGCTTTACCGTATATCCCACCAAGGGATTCCTAGGCCCAAACCCTCATTAATAAAACTAGGCTTTACCACAATCCCCACCAGATCACTAGGCCTAAACAACCATGGATGCCTCCAAATCTCTCCACCTAAATATTAAGGAATCTGTCTGTTTCAACCTCTCAACTTTACCGTGTATCCCATCATTACCAGTCAAGGGATTCCTAGGCATACAAGGTCACCACCCTTTGGGATTTACTATGTATCCCAGCATTACCAGTCAAGGGATTCCTAAGCCCAACGAAGGGTATTCACCTCTAAGCTTTACCGTGTATCTCGCTATTCATTGATCGAGGATTCCTAAGCTCAATCAAGGTGTTCAAAACCAGGATTTACCATGTATCCCATCGAGGGATTTCTAGGCCTTGTGAATAATCCTGATACCACCCCTCTCAACTTCGAGTGCATTCAACAATCCATCTCAACCAAAACAAGAGAACTTTATCACACCATGGCTATCCGGAAATGGCAAGGGAAGGCTGAAAATCATTGTCACACTTGGAAAAACCCATGCCAATGACAACAAGAGAACCAAATACACACATGCATGTACCATGCATGCCAAATCTAGCAAGGAAATCATACATGCAAATCAATACCTACAAGTAATCCTGTTGTAGCTGCTTGATCCTACTCTTCCTTGATATTTACTTCCCTTTGCCTTCTTTGTCCTTCCTTTGCTTTCCTTAATCCAATGTGAGAGTGCTCCAAGAATGATCTAAGTGTCCAAGAGTGAGAGAGAGAGAGAGAATTGACAAAAAGGTACCAACTGATCCTTAGAATCCTTTTTATCAATGAGGCATCTATTTTATTCTTTTCCATTATTTTTCCTTCATTTTCCTCCTTACATTCAACACGTGACCTTTCACCTTTATTTTCTCCTAATTTCCCTTATTTCCATAAATAAAATGCCAATTAATGCCTCATGCCTTTCCAAAGCCTTTTCCATTTCCTTTTCCAATATCCTTAGCCGTAATAAACCAAATGAACACCCACACTAAGATGTTTTTTCCCAACATTCAGCTTGGAATACGTGTCCCATTACATCAGTTATTATTTTTGCCTTTATTCACTTTATTACATGGAATTTTAACAAGGGCTATTACAGAACCCTCCCCCTTGGGGGAATACTGTCCTTGGTGTTCAATGACACCTACAACCAACAAGACTATTGAGAAGCAAAACATACTATCCATAGAGCTTTATAACTTAGCTCGATCCAATATTTACAATTATCAACCTGTTGAGAAGTAAGCCAACATCACAACATAACAACATGACAACCATTACAACATGACACCCATACTACTTATTATAGCTTTATAACACAACTCATGGCAATATTTACATCCATATACATATATACATATACCAAAACATCACACCAGAACATATACCAAAAACATTCCCTCAACCAATGAATAGAGAAGGATACATAACTTGCATTTGGTCTGCCATCTCCCATGTAGCTTCATCGGGCCCAAAGTGCTTTCACTGCACTTTAACCTGCTCGATTGCTCAGTACTGGAGCATGGGAATCTTTCTCTAGAAAATGCACCGAGGTTCCGACTGGAATTCTCCTTCTGGCTCCACCTACAGTATAGACCAGTCAATTACATGATCACCATATTTAACATACTCCTTAAGTAATGACACATGGAAAACATCACGAAATTTCACTGTTGGACGTAGTGTAAGTCAATAGGCTACTGATCTAATCCTTTCAATAATCTTGAAAGGTCCACAAAATCGAGGTGACATCTTGGCACATGATCCAATCCTCAAGGAGCTCTTCTTGGGCTTAATGTGAAAATACACCTGTTCCCCAAACTAAAACTCCTTAAACATCCTGTTCTGATCTGTATAACTTTCTCGCATGTCTTGTGCTTCCTTTAGATTATTCTTGATTACCTGCATTTCATGTTCCATATCTGCCAACATATCCGGTCCAATCAACACCCTATCCATTGGATCACTCTAACTGATGGGAGTATTACAACTTCGCCCATACAATGCCTCAAAAAAACTCATCCTTAGTGACTCCTAATAACCATTAGTATAACCGAACTCAACCAACGGAAGGTACTCCTCCCATCTCCTCTGTTGATGCATCACATACATCCTCAACATGTCCTCCAATATCCTATTGACCCTCTCTATCTGTCCATCTGTATGTGGATGATAATGCGTGTTGAAGGCCAACTCTATCCTCAAACTTGCAAACAACTCCTTCCAAAACTTGGAAGTGAACTTAACATACCTGTCTGGAACAATATTCCACGGAACACCATGCAACCTCACCACATCGCTAATAAAGACTTGTGTTACATCATTAGCTGCATATGTAGACTTCACTAGAATGAAGTGTGTTACCTTTGTCAACCTGTCTACCACAACCATGATGGAATCATGCTACCTAGATTTCCTCGGAAAACCTATGATGAAATCCATGGAAATGATCTCCCACTTCCACGTTGCAATCAGAATCGGCTGCAGTAGTCCCCCTGGATGCTTACATTTTGCTTTCACCTATTGACAATCCAAGCATCTAGCCACAACATCTACCATGTCCTTCTTCAAATTTGGCCAATGATAGCACTTATTCAATATTGTCAATGTCTTCTAGTATCCCAGGTGACCTGAATACAATTTTGCATGAAATTCCCCCAAGATAAGCTTCTTGAGCTCACTGTTGTCTGGCACATATATCCTGTCCTTAAATTTGATCAAACCATCCGCTATAAGACGACAGTCCACATCCTACTCACCTATACCATGCTACAACCTGTGCCTAAGCTCCATGTACCTACCATCTTGATGTCCTACCTGTAAGATTTGGTATTGTATTTCCCATAAGAACTTATAACTGCTATATGAATCACACATACTCTCCGGCTAAGAGTGTCTGCAACCCTATTCTCCTTACCCTTGATTTACCATATTTCAAAGTCAAACTCACTAATCATGGCTAATTGAAAATCCTATGTCAGATAATTATGCTTGTTCTCATTCAATTTCTGTGACTCATAACACACTACTTGTCCTTCATGTATAAGGACTCCACTAAGTCCTCTCTTGTAATCATCTATACATGCCACAAACTCTTTGTCAGATTCTTCAATATTTAACATTGGAGCATTTGTCAACAACTGTTTCAATTGCTCAAAACTTGTTCTAGCCCCATAAATGATCCTACCTCATCCACATTTCTAGGAGTTTCCCACTCCATGATAGCCCTTATCTTCTCTGGATCCATTGCTATGCCTCCCTTGGAAACAACATGTCTGAAGTAATATACCTCTGTCTGAAAGAAACTACATTTACTGAGTTTAGTATACAATTGATGCGCTCTTAGCAATCTCAATACTGTTGCTAAGTGTTCGACATGTTCTTCCTCAAATATATCAAGATGTCATCGATGAATACAATAACAAACTTGTCCAGATAAGGATGCAATACACTATTCATCAAGCACATAAAAGTAGTTGGAGCATTAGTCAAACCGAATGGAACTAAAACAAACTCATAATTCCCATACTTGGTCCATAAAGTTGACTTGTAAATGTCCTCTTGTTTGATGCATATATGATGATATCTAGATCTCAGACCAATCTTTGAGAACATTGCTGCCCCCTTCAACTAATCAAACAAGTCATCAATCCTCGACAACATATACCTGTTCTTGATGGTTACCTGTTTAACTGCTTGTAATCAATACATAGCCTAAGAGTACCGTCCTATTTCTTTATAAACAACATTGGTGTACCCCAAGGTGATACACTTGGATTAATGTACCCTTTTTAAAGCATTTCCTTCAACTACAACTTCAACTCTACTAACTTTGGAGTTCTCATCCAGTATGGGGCCTTCGATACTGGTGTTTCCCCTGGTACCAACTCAATGGAAAATTCCACTTCTCTCTGCTGTGGAAAATCTGAAATTTGTGCCGGAAACACATCTTGAAATTGTTGTAAGGTCAGGTACCTACGTAGTACCTCTTCATTCTCAACATCCTTACCTTTATCACTAGAAATATGTACTGCAAATAACACACACTCTTTTCTGCGACTGCGCTTTGCCTGCATAGTTGTCACCATTCTAATTGATGTTTCCTTCTTCTTACCCTGCAAGTTTCTTTGTTCTCCATTGTCATCCAAACACTCAATGGCCTTGTCGTAACAATCCACTTTGGTCCTACGAAGATACAACCAGTCCATACCCAAAAGTATATTATACGATCCCAATGAAAATACATTCAAATGTGTTGATGTAGGCATACCATTCAACTCAAATGCACAAGAGCTTACCCAATGATGAACTCTCTTCTTTGTACCTATAGCCAACTGCACTAACCAAGATTATAAATGCACTTCTTTATTCAAACCACACTTATCCACTAGGTTAGGACTAACATAACTATAATTAGATCCAAGATCAATAAAAAAAAAAACAACTTGATCATAAATATTACCATCCATCTCGATAATAGATGCATGGTGATTCGCTTTCCTGTTATCCATTGTTGTATAGATACGAGGAATGCTCTACCCAACATACCCAACTGTCTACACCTATTGTGTAATGTAGATCTAAGGCCTACCACCCTGATTCTGTAGATAATCCCTCTTAAGATGCTCCTTACCACATGTCCAACACTGCAACCGTCTTGTACCATCACCTTTATTCTGCTTCCCTCCATGTTGTGACGCATTAAACTTCTTTTAAGGTGCAACATTTTATTTTTCACCTGCATCCTGAGGCCTTCTTCTTTTCGACTACCATTTACACTTAACCTTGTATTTACCTTTCCAACCTTGTTGAGATTCTGTCTTGCGCTTTGATTGCTCATAACAATGCTTCAATTTCCCAATGACTTCTTCAAGTGACTAAGGCTCATCATGCTCAATCTGATCTCTAAATGCTAATGGTAATCCACTGAAAATATATGAATTTTGGCCTTCTCATCTTTAAGATATGGTACATACCTCAATAACTCCAGAAACTTGGTCGTATACTCCTCATTTGTAGTCTATCCCATCTTCAGCTTATATAATTCCTTAGCTTTGCTATCGTAGTACCTTTTTGACAAGTATTTCTTCTTAGAAAGTCTATTTAATTCATGCCAACTCAACTCTTATTTCCTTATGTCTCTAACCCACTTCACATCTTACCACTAGATGTCTGCTTTCCCTTTGAGGCTGAAGATAATTATTCTGGCCTTCATATTCTCTGTGTACTCATGCAACTCAAAGAATTTCTTCATCCCAAGTAGCCATGCCTCTGCATCCCCTGGCTTCTTCAAATTCCCATCAAAAGTAGGTGGCTTCACTTTCTTGAATTCATCTGGAAAATACCCCCTGACACTCCTCCTGTAAGGTAATAGCGATGGTGTTCATAATGCTTGTCAGAACCAAAAATAGAATAAAACTTGTGTCCATTTCCTCTCCTATTCGGAGTATCCAAGATCCTTCCATCTGTAATCGTGTCACCATATATGAGCCATGCCAACTATGAGATCTAATTCCATATGCCCCATTAGTCTTTTCCTCCTGCCCATGATTGATCCAAAGCGGGTCCCTGTCTTTGCAATTTTGAAAAACTCTGAAGGATTATTGCATTGACTTCTGCTTGTTTCTCCTATGTCTACATGGTTTTTTTCATTATCTGCCTTGTAACTTCTTATTTCTGCCTTCAAAATTCTCAATGTGTCTGATATGTTAGAAGAGTGCCTAACACCACGTTGTTCATCTGATCCATAGGGAGAGTATCATGAACTTTAGTCTACCATCTTTCTAGTCACCTTTGATCTTCTTCCTGCAAGTATACCATGTCAACTTAAACCAAAACATAACATAATCAACATACCTCAGTATAGTTCAGGGGAGGATATCTCATATGCAAGATCAATTAGATTAGCTCAATACATGTATAAACATTATCATAGAAGTATATGAATATCATTTCAACCATTATCTAGTTATCAATGCATGACCATACCAATCACATACCATGACCTCATGCATGACAACTATCACCATGTCAATGTATGTATAACAACATATAAGCACTAACATACATAACCAATGCTCAAGACAACCATGTCCAACCATCGAATTTCACATGGCAACACCACTGCGACCATGACCAAAACCATGCATACACCACAAGCACATAGAACACAAGCATAAGGAACACATATGCAACCAATATGTATGCATGTCCAACACACACGGCCCATCCAGTCCAAGGGGTGAACCATTCCCTTATACCACTCTGAAACACCCTCCTCCCACATTTAGCCAAGCCAACTGGTCCCCTAGGGTAAACATGTGATGAGAGGCTACTATGATGTGATTCAACTCCCATGTACAATTAAGGAAGTGGAACTGACAAAGCAAAACCATTCTGACCTTTCACACATACTACAAAACCTTCAGGAGCCAACCAACCCTTCCAGGTGACCAAACCTTGAGACAACTTGACATTTGACTGATATAGACCCTCAACTACTCCCATGGCAAGCCATGCATATGATTGAGGCCTTCCATTCACTCCCACAATAAGGCATGCCAGTGACTATGGAGTTTTTTAGGCAGTTCTAAGCTAGCGACCTTGAATTCTATGCCACTTTTTTAGGGCCAGGACTCGGGCCATTGCCTAGAACTTCATGAGATCTTTAGAAATGGTAAATAACAATGGAATAAGTCTATGAATACAATAATTGGTATAAGCACTTGATCTTACCCCTATTAGTCATGACAAGGATTTCGTCAAACATATCACAAATATGTAATCTACATGTCATAACAAAATATTTGAGCATAGGGGTCTCATACTTATCTGAGATTTGTAAGGAATCATTGATGCCTTATCACAATAGTTGCATTATCATCTATTAGGTCATATATTCATTATACATTCAATTTTTAATCAAAACATGATGAGAGCCATACATCAAGTTTCTCATAAAACATTCTCATGACCAAAAGAAATAACAAGGATACAGTAGCCATAAAAATCACATATGAACCAATACATCTACACATGAAATACTAATGACAAAAAGATCTTACTAATGAATTTATAAGCCAACCAGTTTTGGGACTTCCATGAACCACCCGACCATAGGTTAGGTTGAACCAAATCTTTCTTTCAGCCAATCACCCATGTGCCATATTCCAAGCATGAATGTGGGACTCACAACAAAACCAACCAAGGATTCCTCATGCTTTACTGTATACTCCACCAAGGGATTCCTAGGCCCGAACCCTCGTCAATACAACCGGACTTTACAACATTCCCCACCGGATCACTAGGCCCTAAAAAGCATGGATGCCTCCAGATCTCTCCACCTAAACCACTAGGAATTTGTCTTTCTCAACCTCTCGACTTTACCGTATATACCACCGTTACCGGTCAAGGGATTCCTAGGCCTACGAGGTCACCACCCTTTGGGATTTACCGTGTATCCCGCCATTACTGGACAAGGGATTCTTAGGCCCAACCAAGGGTATTCACCTATGATATTTACCATGTATCCTACCATTCATTGGTCAAGGATTCCTAGGCTCAATTGAGCTGTTCACAACCAGGCTTTACTATGTCTCCCATCTCACTATTCCTAGGCCTTGTGAATAATCCTCAGACCACCCCACTCAGCTTCGAGCCCATCAAGAAATCTAGCTCAACCAAAACAAGAGAACTCCATCACACCATGGTTATTCGAAAATGGCAAGGCAAGGTTGAAAATCACTATCATACCTAGAAAAACACATGCTAATGACAACAAGAGAACTAAATACACACATGCATGTACCATGCATGCCACATATAGAAATGAAATCACAAATGCAAATCGATGCCTACAAGTAATCCTGTTGTAGCCGCTTGATCCTTCTCTTCCTTACTCAATCTTTGCTTCCCTTTTCCTTCTTTGTCTTTCCTTTGCTTTCCTTGTGTTGGAAATAATACTGAGAGAGGAAGGTGGGGGTGAATCAATATTAGTTGAGTCAATAATCTTTTTCTCTTCATACTCAAATTTATATATGCTACTTCAATGAAGGTAACCCGCGTGTACACGCAACTGTGTTTAAGGAAACAAGCGTATATCCAACAAACTAATGATTCAGTTAATTCATCATATGTTGATCTTTAATTTGTGCATCAATACTTTATTAAACATTAAACAGTAACCATGTGTAGTTAATAACAGAATGAACCATCACACATAAGCAACACACATGAACACCAAGATTTAAGGTGGAAACCCAATGTGGGTGAAAACCACCTGCTGCTGTCATCTCTATCTTCTTTTAATAATAATAAAATATGTTTACAACATTGTATTGGTGCAGACTCATACCAATACGTACGCTTCTACTTGCATAAGGTTACTACCTTCTCTCATTCTCCAGCTTCTACTGGAAGGGAGCTACAACCCTCTAGCTCTTGTACTAGCTGATATGTTTACTAGTATGTAGGCGCCAACCTATAGAAGGCTACAACCTTCTCTCTTCCTCTAGGGACCACGTTTCATAAATTTTCAGACTGGATGCTCCAGGTACACAACAATACACATGAAGGCCTCATTTCATCTAATTTTCATACTGGATCCATTATCAATATTGAAGCTCAAAATCAATCACCACTGCATTACAACCATCAAATACATCTCTATTAACCAATCATTGAAACTCAATCATAAATATTTGAATCACCCATAACTGAATCACTGAAAGCCCATCGTCACTGAAGCAAATCACAATCAATCAATCTGAACATTTAGTATACTGTCATCAAACTACAGCCACCAAAACACAGAGCAAAACCCATAATTCTACAACAACAGTCAGATCCACCTATAACTTCAAATATCATATTACATAATGTATCCACTGCTTAGATGTGTTGAACTAGCGTGTATACACGCTTTTGTCAAAGCTAACCAATGTATATGTCTGTAAATATTAATTCATAATTTTGCAGCTATTCCAGACTTTAGTCATACCTGGATCATAACATTTATAGAACAACACATGCGTCAGTATTCAGATCTAGACTATACATGATCAAACCATATAATGATAATTCATTTCAAGCCTTAAGATCCTAATCCATCATTAGATCTTATCCCTCATCAACCGCTAAGGTTCATCATTGGTTCAAATCAAACAAAGCACCATAAGTTGATAACTTGCATACTAGATCTCACACTTCATCAAATATTCAATACTTGCACACCTTGACCTAATGATCTTCTCCTCCTTATATAGTTTTAGGCCTTTCTCAATACCATGGATCAAAACCACTTAGGATTAATACCTTGGACCAAATACTTAGGGTTAATACCTTGGATCAAATTCCTTGGACCAATACCATGGGTCAAAATACCTTGGACCAAATACTTCGGACCAAATACCTCGGACCAAAAACTTAGTTTTCCAAGATATACACGTTTTTCCTTCTCTAAGAGTGCGTGTGTACGTATACGATACTTATGTTTAGTGAACCTGCGCGTATACCCAGCTTTGTCAAGATGAACCTGCGTATACCTCTCTTTCTTCATTCTTTGTAGTCTAATCTGTAATTCTTTGATGTTAACCTGCTGCACTGTGAACTGTCATCTCAGAGAGTTGCCATTGTACGTTACTTCTGAACTGATTCCTTTGAACTGCCCTACATTTTGTCACAACTGTCATGCATTCTGTCACATCTGATATCTCTTCTGTAGACTCATCTAGTTACCATATACAAGTGAGTTTCTCTGCTACAAGTGGGTTGCCATCAAGTACAACACATGCATCATAATGCCAACAATCTCCCCCTTTGGACTTGATGGCAACCGTTTTGGTGTTGATTATCACAAGTTGTAGAAACTATTAGAGATAACAAGCAACACCAAAATACTCTCCTCCTTTGACATCAAGGGCAAAGGGTGGACCATGATATTCTCCCCCTTTGATATCAAGGGCAAAGGGCTGACCAAAAAGAAGACTTTCATATATGAACAACTGAATATAAACATTGATCATGCTCCCCCTAAGCACCTGCTGAATTTTTTGATTAAAATCCCCCTTTGTACATGCTGAGATGCACTATATCATCCATGCTCCCCCTAAGCACATGTAGAGTCTGCAAATATTTTCCAAAAGAATAACATGACTCTATCACTGGACTAAGTGACTTTGACCTTCTTATCATCAAAGACTCATACAAATATCAATCTCCCAACCAAGTGGGGATATACTGAACTTGACTCATCCTCCCAACCAAGTGGGGATATACATGACTGAAATATATCAATTATTGATGATGATGATGATGATGATGATGGTTAACGTCCACTGAGACCAAATTGGTCTATCGGACCTATACTTTCTTAATTTCTAATTGTCTGGCTCCTTGTCTTTCTTGGCGAGATTGGTGATGTAGCTACATGATTTAGGGATCGGTTCTTCTTCTGCGGGGATCAGTTCTCATGCATAGTGGGGTTACAAATTACATCATATGATCAAAAGGGACTCATCAAAAGACTACAACAGGCATAGACAAATTATTACATCATGGGTCTTTATATGACCTTTACATCGAATGATATACATGCCATTTATAACAGAGACCAAATGTCTAAACAAGACCGTGATAGTCATTAGCAACTATCATACACCATGTATGATCTGCACCATAAGCATCTGTCAATAACATCCAAACTTGTAACTTGTATATGAACCTATGACTAAGTATCCCATATATAGGTATCAACTCATCCTCTTGATCTCATCAAGATCAAATTGCTTCGTTTCCTTAGTAGAAAGAGCCTTATCATAACCTTCCATGCATCAACTAAGCATATATCCAAGTAGTAACACAAAATCATTCACATCATATTGGATGTGAAAATACCATAGTCATCACATCATCATCAAGAACTCCATGATCTTTCACAAGAACCCTTAATATATCAGCCATGTTTTATCACTAGGGAACATCCCATATCTGATAAGCATCAATCATGATAGTCAATGAGTATCAATCTATCATTATAAGGTAAGAACTCATCATCATTATGTGTCTAAGTAAGCCATATCTTCGAATATCCATGTCTTCAAATAGCTATGCCTTCATGTGACCTGCAATAACGCCATTTTCTTGGCCAACCAACAATATTTATCAATATGCAACTTAAGTAATCATCTATGTATCCAACATACTATATATCCATCAAAGAGATAGCAATGTGTATCATGAGCTCATGGTTATTTGTCAAGATTTCTTGATATCATCAACAACAACAATCCTCAACCATGTGAGAGCCAAGAACTATAGGAATCCTGCATCATAACTGCACCATATGAACTTTATGCATATTGCAGCATAAAATAAATGAGTGGCTCATCATCAAATAATGAAGATGTGTACTCAAGCTTTGTTCTTCTTCTTGTCCTCATGAAGATCACCATACTATATGCATCATCAAAAAGTCATTCACAATCATCCATAAATCTGATCTAAATACCAACTATGTGACCCCAAGTATCATATGAGATTTTATCATGGGCAACTCATGACTGTAACATAGCAAGATGTATCATTTAGCCACATAAGCTTCATCATCATTGATTAAGTGCTAAATACTTCTAAACATAATGCCAACAATGCTTTATTAGAAGCATAGCATGTTCATGTTCTCCCCCTGAATATGTTCCTCCTGTTCACTGTCAGATCTGATCATTGCATATATCAGTAAGAAGTATCAAGGCATCATCATCAATTAAATTTACATCAAGTTATCAACAACTTGAGAGGATCAAAAGCACTTCTAAATAACATCCACAGGCTGTAGTCATCTATCACCATAACAGAAAAGATAACTGATAATTGTCTGAATCATATCAAATAAGTTTTTCTAAGTTTGTCCCACTGCATTTTTCCTCAGACCAACATATATGCAATTGTGTAGTTTTGAATTCGCGTATATACGCTAATTTTCTTCATGGAACTTGCGTATGAGAGTTAGACCATTGAAGTTTCACACTTTCAGCTCCCCCTGAGTTTTTTTATGTCCGTACACTATGCCATGCCACATTTTTTCTGACTGTACTTCCTTCTTCTTCCATATCTTTGATGTTGATGTTTTCTCCTTTTGGTATGGTGTCTGCAATTTTCTCCTGCATTCCTTTGCTATATGTCCAAACTTATTACATGAATAACATCTTACATGTTTCATATTTCTTCTATAGCAGTCAATGGCTTTGTGACCAAACATTTTGCAAGAAAAACAATATCCCTTAAAGTACCTGGAAGTTGATGATCTTTCTATGTGATGGTCTTGAACCATTCTATTTCCGCATCTTGCTGCAACATGTCCAAAATTATGACATATAAAACATTTAACATTATTCATTTGAGGAAATAACCAACTATCACTTCCACATTTAGGAGTAAAAGATTTTATTTGAAGAATTTCTTTCCTTGGTTGTTGATGGAGTTGATCTCTCATATCCTTGTTGAGCATTCCAGATTTTGCATTAGAGTTCCTTGCCTCACTTTGTGAGCTAGATTCACCTTCAACGAATTCATGAAAACCAAGACCAATTTTGATGGCAGGAGACCTTTCACTAATAAGAATATCATCCAAAATCTTAGTACTATCTTGAAATTGTAAAAGCTTATCCTTTTCTTCTAATTTACCTTTCAGGATATTTACCTCAACCTGATATTGCTCTTCCTTTTCAAGATATTTTTTCTTCATGATTTCTTCAGATTTTCTTCCTTCTTCCATTTGTTGCCTTACTTCGAGAACTTCTTTTTCTTGTTCTTCAAGGGTTTGGTGTAGTTCTTCATTCTGCTTATTTGATTTTTCAAGATCTTCTTTTAGAGAGAGGATCTTACCTTCAAGACTTTCATAGTAACTGGATCTATCTTTAAGTTTCTTGACTGTTGTGCTCCTTTTATTTATTTCATTTCTTAATGATGTCACTTCATCTTGCAGCTTTTGACATTGATCTTCCTTTTCCTTATGTTGCTTCCTTATCTTGTTTCCTTCTTCTAGTTGAACTTTTAGTTTGGTAACTTATTCTTTGAAGGCACACTCCCTTTTGTCCAATAGATCTTGTTGATCTCTAATTTTGTATGTGAGCCTTTTAAATTCTGCCTCTATTTGATATGTTTCTCTTTCACACATAAGAGAAAATTCAGTTGTTTCACTATCACTCTCATCATCTTCAAATGGACAGAGAAATGTATCACTAGAGGATAATGAATTCATACCTGATAGTTCTTTTGCTTGTTCATCTTCATTCTGAGGTGATTCTGAATTTGAAGAGTTGCTTCCACATAATCCCCAATCAACTCTCCCATTGTCATAGTTCCCTTGAGATGTCTTCTTCTTCTAAGGTGCTTTCTTCTTTAGTTTCTTTCCCATTGTTCTACGAATCTCCTTCAAATGATCAAGCTTCTACCAAAGGACCTGCTCTGATACCAATTGTTGGAAATAATATTGAGAAGGG
>APFE030730475.1:0-11260 GCA_000404065.3 Pinus taeda
CCCGTACCCCCGCGGGGGGGACAAGTCCCCCCCACACCCCCCGCGTGGAGGGGTGTACAAAACTTCCTAGGGTATACATCCGGATGAAACAAAGACCTCTGAACAATCATGCTCCACACACAACAGTATACTTTATCAAGAGTCTCCTTAAGCTTCAACTTGAATTCCACCATCTCCCTGTGAGGTTCCTTTGATGCTAGTGCTACTCCCGACATCAATTTAATAGAAAATTCCACTTCCCAATGAGTTGGTAACTTTGGAATCTTTGCAGGAAACACACTCAGAAACTGATGCAAAATAGGATACCTCTTCAGCACTTCATCATCCTTAACATCCTTACCTTTGTCACTAGAAATATGAACTACAAAAAATACACATCCTTTTTGGCAACTGTGCTTTTCCTGAACAATTGTAACCATTCTCACTTATATAGGATTCTTCTTTCTCTATAAGACTCTCATTTCCTCGTCATCATCCAGGAAGTCAATAACCTTATCATAGTATTCCACTTTAGTCCTATGAATGAATAACTAGTCCATTCCCAAAAGCATATCATATGATCCCAAATGAAGCACATTTAAATGTGTTGAAGTAGGCATACCATTCAGCTCAAATGCACAATATCTCAAGTAACACTTATCCACTAGGTAAAGACTAATACAACTATAATTAGATTCGGGATCATTCAAAATGGAAACAACTTGATAAAAATGATTACCTTCCTTCTCAATAATGGATCCCTAATGATCAACCTGCCTATTATTCACTGTTGCATAAATCTGAGGAATGATTTGACCAAAATATCTAACCGTCTATGCCTCCCGAGCATTTTAAATTTGAGGCCTTCCACCCTGGTGTGATGGGAACTCACTCCTGCGATTCACTCCACCACAAGTCCAACACTCAAAGCCTTTCTACCACTAGCCTTATTCTACTCCTTAGGTTTAGATCCATGTCCTTTGTAACTACATTGAACTTCTTGTAAGGTGCCACATTATCCTTGTCACCTACATTGCGAGGTCTTTCTTGCTTCTTAACCCACTTTCCTATAGTCTTCTCATTACCTTTCAAATTTTTCTTAGGCTTAGACTTGTTCTTAGACTTATCATAATAATGCTTCAACTTCCCGATGAATTCCTTCAATGATCGACGCTCATCATACTTAATATGATCTTTAAATGCTAAAGGAAATCCACTAATGAACTTTGGACCTTTTCCTTCTCATCCTTGAGGTAGGGAACATACCTCAACATCTCCATAAAATTGATCATTTACTCTTCATTTGTCATGGAACCCATCTGACCGTTATAGAAATCCTTGACTTTCCAATCATAATATCTCTTAGATAAGTACTTCTTCACGATGAGGCTTTTAAACTCATGCCAACTAATCTCCTCTACCTTGATTCCTTTGACACACGTCACATCTTCCCACCAGATATCGGATTTTCCTTCAAGATTGAAGATCATCATCTTGAATTTCATATGCTATGAATAATCATGCAAACTATTAGATTCAGTATTTGCATATTGCCATCAATCATAAAAACTCAAGTTTTATATCATATTAATGTCCCATTTGAAATTTTTATCATTCCACCTAGGTCATCATGTAAAAATTTACTAACTGATGGTAGCCCAAAATCAAAATCACGATCCTCTCTCAAAAATTTATATTTGTGTGCCCACCTTCATGTGTCTTGTTGAGCATACATTGACTATAACAAATTATTTCATCATGCTTTATGTCAGTCAAGTCCACCTAGAGTTCAGTCATTCAAAGTCCCATTAGGTCACTTAGGTTTCATTTTCCAAGGTCCAATAAAACATCATATCACTGCATAAGGCCAACAAAGTATGAGAGAAAAGAAAATAAAATCCCTTTTTCAATTAGATAAGGGTTTAAAAGCATGTAACCATGGTTGCTAAAGTTCAAAATTTGATTTTAAGCAAGAATTTCATTCCAGTTTGTAATTTTATTTCAAAAGAGAGATGTAATAATTTTTATTTTATTTATGTGATTTTATGTTTATCATATGTAATAAGTCACTATTTTAAATATTTACTCAAATTCCATTGTCAAATATCATCCAAAAAAAAATCAAAGTGAAGATTACCAAAGCTTCAGCATCATCCACCTGCAAAAGAAAAAGTCAAAAAACAAATTAGCAAAGAGGTCAAAAAGGGGTCAAATGAAATATTAGAAAGTGGGTTTGAAATGCAAAAGATCAAGCTCACTCACCTATAAAGGACTTCTTGCCTTCAAACTTACCTTCATTTGCCTCCCATCACTCATTGAGCCAACCCCAAGAGAGTTTTTGCACATTTCTGGGCAAAATTAGCAGAGACAGAGCAGGTGTTGCACGTTTCCTTCTGGCGCTGCGTGTTTGCTTCTAGCACTACGTGTTTGGCTAGCACTGTGGGTTTCCTTAAGGTGTTGCGTGTTCCCTTAAGGCATTGTACATTTGGCTAAGGTGTTGCGCACTTTTCACTGGAATTATGCGTTTGTCTAGCAATGCTCCAACTACCTCCTCAGTTCCTCCAAAGCATTCTCAACCTTAAAACAAGTAAGTAGCAGCTAAAGCATGTCCTTTTCCTCCTCCTCAAGTCAATTCCTAAGTGCTTGATAGGTTTATTGAAGATTTGGTGTTTAATCCTATATGTAAACCCTATATTTCCCCCCAACACTACCCTTGCGCTCTCATTCCCCTTTATACATTTCCCTTCACCCTCCTTCCCTTTCCCTAAATCTTTATATCCCAGACACTCCCTAAACCTTGCTGCTCAAAACCCTAAGTCCTAGATGATACCACACTACCTAGGCTTTCAAACCCCTCTATTGCAAATTATTTCCCCTATCCCCAAACTATCATACCACTACCCTATATCCCTCTTCAAATACATATACCCCTACACCCATCATCTTCCTATTTACCCTTCCCCATTTACTATTCCCTAAAAACTACATTCCCCCTACCTTACACCTCCCTAGGGTTTGATACTAAACAACATGGAAGAGGAGGAATATAGACCACATAGTGAGGAAGAGGAAATAGATAGAGAAGAAGAGAGGGAATAGAGGAGGCCACATAAAGGAGGCCAGATACACAGGTTTGAGCCCACAGATCTCAAGGAACTCTTAGCATCCCTTATGACTGTGACATCCTTCAAATGTCTAGGATGTTATGATTTCTATGAGCAAGTGCAAGCAATCCAACATCATCCTGAGTTCACTAGGCTCTTTATTACTAAACTTCAAGACAACTAGGTCACTCTTGCAGGCAAAAAATTCACTTTGTCTACTGCCAATATATCAGCTGCCACCGGGATTCCAGATGTTGGGGAAAATTGGTTTAAATAGGGTGATTTGGAGAGGCATTATTATGAGCCTTACATGAAACCAAGATACAAAAATAAAAAAAGGGGTTATTTTCCTTTTTCACAGTTCCTTGACAGATATGCCCCAATTATGAAGATTATTATGAAGTATTTCTCATGTGAAGGTAGATTCTACAAGATCTATTCTTATCATATTTGGCTTTTAATGCATTTCACTAGGGTAAAAATGCTCTATATACCCTACTATCTTTTTAGGAGTGTTGAGAAGATACATTGCCCAAAAGAGGGAGTACAAAGATCAAATGAAGAGCCTATTTCATCATTCCCTCATCAAAATCATAGTCCTTTACCATTTCAAGGAACTCAATATTGCATGGAGAACTTTCATAGCTAATCCTATATTCACTCATGCACCCACTCAAAATGTCCAAAGCATCCCTTCATCATCTCATCCATCCACTTCCATTCCTCCATATCAACCCATACATCATTCATCTTCATCTGATGAGTCAGCCACACCATCACTTCCATCATCACCATTTCATGAGCCTATTCATTCACCTAGTAGAGATGAAGGCAAAGAGCAAGAGCACATTGACCATGGTGAGATTAGCAAGCCTGAAAGGGCTGGTTTGGGTACCTTGACACATACCTTTTAGAGAGGGCATAGGCAAGTGTTTTCCCCACAGATTGTGGGAGGGGACTTACCTTATTCATTATAAAAGCAAGTGCAGAAGGGTAAGGAAAAGGTGACAGAGGCAGAGATCTAGCAGCAGAAAGTGTAGAAAATCTATGATAAGTTAACCTGATAATGTAATATAAATCAAAGCAGAATACTATAACCTACTTCTACTATCAATGTGTGAAAGCTTAAAGATCGAGTTGAACAATATAACTAGAAGAAGAAGAATCAATGGCACAATACACTTGAAAATTATTTGGGGAAAGCCTCAGCTAAAAAACCCCACATTATTGTATTATCATACATGGTGGAAATACATAGGAATTATACAAATCCTTAGCTCTCACAGTTAGCGAGCTCTCAGTACAATCCTCACAGATGCTCACAGGAAATCTTGGCTTCTCTCCAACCTTCCTCTCTGCCATCCAAGCTCCTATTTCCTTGCGTATGATTCTCCTATTACCAAATGGAAAACCTCTTCCAAAACTGTGCAATCCTCAAGGATTAAATCCTTGACTGCATGCATGAGTTTTCTCTTTGAGAAAACACGTGCAACTGATAGTACATTTTCCTTGACTTTAATCTCAAATGGGTCTTTCTCAAAATAGAAATGCATGAGTTTCCATGATGGAATCTTCAATTAACTGGAGTAGCATTAGTTGAGTGCATGCATGCATCAACTGACTGTTAACTCAATATTTTTTCCTCGAATAGTTTGGAACTAATTTAACTAGACTTAACTGAGTAAGCTAAGTTAACTAATTACAACTCAAATATAACTCAATCTTATCTCCTTAATTTAAGGGGTAAATCTTGCATGACTTCAGAAAGACTTCTAACTTGAATTTCTTCAACTAATTAATTTAAAATAAATTAATTAATTATTTCCAAGTAGCTGTTAAAACTAAATTCGATTTTAATTCTCAATTTAATTCAAGGACGAATTAAATTGGAATATTCTTGTTGCCATATTTCAATAGGAAGAGGACCTCCATGAGACAGAGAAATATTTTCACTTAGTTGACCTAAGTGAAAATGATGATAGTAAAAACATGCCATAGTCATCAAAGAGAAGAATGCACTCATAGGAGAGCTCCAGGTCAACATGCAAAGGGCCAAATACATTATTTCATACTATGAGCAAGAAAACAAACAGTTTGAGGTCAAACATGAGCTTATGAAGATTCAACTCATCAAGGCAAAGAGAGAGGCTGAAAAGGCTAAGGCCTTACTTGATGAGGCATATGGAGAATATAGTGAGCAAATGGATGAATAAGTTCCAAGAAGAAGGCCAAGGACTAGAGGCCTAAAGAGAGCTTTGGAGCTAGAAAAGCAAAAGGAGTCTGAACTAGCTAATGAGCTCATCCTAAATGAGAAATTTTCCAAAATGATAAATGAGAACATGGAGCATTGGATTGAGAAGGTGAACATTCATCTTGAAATCCTCTTAGACAAAGCCAAAACAAACACTGACATTCAAAGAAGGATGGCAAAGTATTATTGCCAAAGAAACCAAATAGCAAGGGCAAAGCTCAAAGCTGCTAGGGCAAGAATTGAAGCCCTAACTCACCATGAGGAGAAGAAGAAGCTTGACATACTTTATGAGGCCTCACTCCATGCCTGGCCACCTCATACATCAGCTTCTCAAACAATTTTGAAGACCCTTGGCTCAATTTTTGTCATCTAGTATTTTCTCTCTTTTTAAGGCAATTTCTATATCAGCACTTGGGTCAAACGAGCAACGCCTTAGGCGCTGCGGACTTTTTGGAGGAATGGGAACCACCATTGGATTTATAAGGACCAACATAGTCAATAAAACCATGTTTCTAGCCCTGGAAGGAAAACATGGTGGGTGAAAAAGGCAAAAAACCACCTAGAAATCATGTTTCTGCCTCTTTTTTGGACCAGGCGATGCATGTTTGATTAGTCTTGGGAGATTGAAATTTTTGAGGGGGGAATAAAGCCCATTTTGATAAAGAAGGGAATTTTTGGAAACCAGACAGGATAATCTTTCCAATGAGCTATCCTGGGCTAGATTTGGACATCAGGAAGGTAGTCAAAGGTCAGCTTGACGATGGAACTACGTGTTTGACATTGGCACTGCGCGTTTGATAATTAGCCCAGATTTTCACCGTTTCTCTCCAATTTTATTTTTACCTATGGGAAATTAGTGTTTTACTAATGTAATTGATAAGTATGATGTAATTATTATGTTTTTACTATTACCTAGGGTAAATACATTAGGTAAATGGCCTCCGTGACTTGTAATGAATCAGTTTTCTTAAGTTAGGGATGAGTCACTTTGACCACCCTACACTCTAGCTATTAGTTTAGTTTTTGTTGAAACTGCTCCTCCTCTCATGGATTCGACCCCTGAGGCTAGGATGAGTTGGTTTGAGGCCTATATTATTTATTTTCTTAGTCATTCTACAGGTTGGACTCTATTGGATGTTGTACTAGTGTTTCAGACTTTGGCATGAAATATATTTGATGAGTTGCATTTATTTTGGTGGGATTCCTGTGGCATGGTATTTTGAAAGTATTTCTTCTTCAGTTACATTTTTGTGAATGTTTTTTATTTTCCATGATCCATTTTACTTTAAATATGTTTGATTTTCAAGGTGTGACAAGCAGAATTCATCTTCTATGCTCTATTTTGGGGAAATCATCATAAATTGTTTCATTTCCTCAGTTTAAAAAGAATTCATGATTGCCATGCTCTTTTTAGCACCTCATCAGTCTAAACCATTTCGTCACTATACCACAAAGTGTTAAAGTAAATTTCCTACCTTACCCCATCATATGCCTGCAATTCTAATTCTCTTTTCCCTGACCTAGTTCAATATCTGACCTAATTCACTCATCCACTGACTACCCCAACCAAATCAAATCAGACAAACCCTGAGCTATTATATCTAGCCTAAAACCCTAATCTATCTAGCCCTCCTGGCTATGATCCTTTGGAGAGATCCCTCTCCGGCTTGGTAGGCTAGCTACCAAGTCAAAAAATTGGTCCGTGGTTACCTCAACTAGACTCTTCCTCAGCCTTGGAGATCCATAGGAGTGATAACATACTGGCACCATTGTCGAGGAATGCAAGGTTCATTTTCCTTGTGTGTACGACTAGTTTATATTGGAGTTTGGTCCTATGGATGATAGAAATAAGCTTCATAAAGGTTGATTCAGTAATTGCAGTTTCAAGATTGTAGAGCTAGCCTTAAGGAGACAAACAAGACAAATTCTGCAACCTGATCCAGTCAAAGACAATCAGAGCTTGTTCAAAGAACAAAGAAGGTTACAAATCACAAGTTTGATAAAACTTCATTCCATTGGTAAGCTCTCAATCATTACGAATTTATATTTCGCTATTGAAGACTTTCCTTTGTAAATAATCTCTGTTCAGCTCAAAGTATTAGGTCTTTTACCTCATATAGTTTGTGACCCTATTAAGATATTGGCTCTAAAAAGATATACTAGGTCAAACCTAGACCCAAATCCTCCTTCTCTGGTTGATAATCCTAAAATATTGTTGAAAAATCCTAAATTCCCTTTCCCCGAGAGTGAAACCACAAAATTGGGAAGGACCACTTCCTTGCCAGATGAAATACACAGTATTGAGGATATACCTTTCAACATTAAATTTGAGCTATCCCTATTTGATTCAAAATCTGAATCTTGTCTTACCGAAGAAGTTTTTGATCCCATAAATTTTTACTCATACCTTCCTGCCTCAAAGTCTTTGTTTAACCGACCTTCTGCTACTTCTCAGTCTTCAAAACTTAAGCACGAGGTTTGGTCTAATTTTGAGAAACTTCAAAGCCTATCTGATCAATTACAAATCACTGCTGAAAAGGCCTATATTCAGTATCAACCTGAGCTCTTATCTTCTGCCATATCCTCTACTACACCTCTGAAAGCATCCACATCGCCTCTCCCATCTTCATCTCAACCAACACAACCCATTGCAGTTCCCATCCACCATTCTCCAAGAGTTATGGTGAGATTTGCACCCTTAGTTTTACCTGGTCAGTTGGCAGCTTTAGCTCAGACCTATGGCCAAAGGCTTCCTCTGTTTGATGGCAACCTAGGAGTCATAGTGCAAAAACATATTGATAAGGTGGTTGATTTCATTGTCTTAGAGGAAGTCAATGAAGATGATGCTAAAATGAGGCTAATGGCTCAAATTTTTTCTGGAGATGTCAAAAAATGGTTATGTGGCTTGGCAGCAAGTTCCATTGATACTCCTCAGAGGTTGAATGAGTTGTTCTTAGCTAGGTTACGGGAAAAGAAGAATCCATTACATATCTTGGCGGAATACAACACTTTGAAGAGGAATCCTAATGAGACAGTTCAGGAATTCACTATAAGGTTCAATCAGATCTACAGTTCCATTCCAGATAACATGAAACATCCACCTGATTTGGTACTTCAACACTACCCAGATGCTTTTGATCTAAAGATGGCTCATCAATTGAGGGAAAGAGATCCCACAACTCTAGAAGACATGCAGAACAATGTGGCAAGTGTGGAAGCAAACTTGATGATTAAAAAGTTTCAATTGAAACATGAGAAACCAAAAAAGAGAGTAACCATCAAAGAAGAACCTTCTTCTTCCACCAACCTTAAGCTAGATGCACTGATTAGAACCATGGAGAGAATGGCCGATCGGATGATAAATTCAGATAGACCTCAGGAGCCCCAAGTTAGAAATCCTAACTTCAGAAATCAACAACAACCTCAGTACATGATAAAACAAAGAGAGCCGAAAGCTTCTGAAGCATCGACATCTTAGCAACCAATTTGTACACCCCTTGCATCAGAATTATTCTCAAGGAGAGTTTGATTATGAAACATACATGATCGTTGAGGAAAATCACTTCTTTAGGGAAGATCACCATCCCATTTTCCTTACTGAAGATGAGAAGTATGTCGAGAAAGTGGAGGATTGTAAAGATGAGGACTACATACTGGCAAGTGACAATGCATTGGAGACCCAAACCAATGATTATCAAAGAGGATATTTGAACGCACTCAGTTCTTGGCAGAATCAATATTCTTTGAGGGATAGATATATCCCAATCACTCCTATTCAGAAAAGGAAATCACAACAAAAAGATACACAACCAAAATCAAATCCTCAAGGTAGTCAAAGCAAAGGTAAAGAGTTGGAAGTAGTCAATCAAAGTAGAGAAAAACAACCATCTAAAAGTAGTCCAAACAAGGATCATGATAGTCAAAAGAAGGATCAGATACCAAGAGATCTTCCTGAGAAGAGAGACAATGTCCAAAGAGAGGTAGATAAAACTAGCTCTTTCAACCTGGAAACTAAAATTTCAAAGTTGAAAGTGTTAATCCCTCTTATCGAATTAGTCAAAAATGGCCATTACAAGTCTGATATAATTAAAATGCTCAAAGTTGATCCTACATTTGACATGGTTAATATTGAAGATGACTAGCCTTAATTGATTTTTGGTCCAACCATAGATGGTCAATCAGGAGATAGTGATGTTCCTCAATTTTATCTCAGTTTAAGAATCCACTAATTCATACTTCACAACTATATGCTTGACTCCAGAGCCTCTCATAATTTAATGTAAAAAGCCATCATGGAAAGGTTGGGTCTATATATAACTCGTGAGTACCATGACTTGTATTCTTTTGATTCCGGTAAAGTCCGTTGTCTGGGTCTAATCAAAGATTTGGTAGTATCCTTGGATCAAATCCCTACAAAGAATTTTTTAATGGATGTGGTGGTAGTTGATATACCACCACGGTTTGGTATGTTATTGTCGAGATCCTGGGGAGAAAAATTAAGAGGCACAATGCAGTTAGACTTCTCCTATGCTACCATCCCAGTTTTTGAGCAATTGAGAATGTTGTACCGAGAAACCAAAATGAAGTTCATGATAACTAGCAAGGAGAAACCCAATAATCATCCTATAAATGTTATACATACATATTTAGAGTCATTTATTTTTTAAATTGATAGTGGACTGAACGATGTAGATAGTTATCTTGTAGAAATTAAAGATGTACAAGAGATTTTCAACACTATAAGGATAGTTTTAGATGAATAAAAAGAAGAGTTGCCAAGCTCATCCGAACAACCTTCAAACAAGGTAGAAAAAGGTTCAAATCAGCCTTCAGAGAAGGAAATGGAAACTTTAGAACAACTCGAAGAGAAATTTCAGAAAATTGACCCAAAACAACAAAAAGATGAACAACTCTTGGAAGAGGAAAATGGCCTTTGGACCATGGACTTTGATGGTGCTCTTGGGAAAGACAGAGCGGGTATTGGCATTTGGATTCAAAGTCCACATCATCATCAGCAAGGTAATCTCCCTTAGCATGTTAGATTGTGCTCATATAAGTTAGCTTTTAATTGCACTAACAATGAGGTGGAGTACAAAGCTTTGATCACATGTTTAATGATCTTGAAGAGGTTAGTTGCAAGAATAATTTTTGTGTATGGTGATTAAAAAGTTGTAATTAAGCAATTTAAAAGTGAATATCAAGCTCACCATCTGCGAATGAAACATCGTAGAAATGCGGTTTTCGATATTCTTAGAATGTTTCCCGAATATACACTCTCAGTTGTACCAATAACTCAAATCTTATGGTGGATTCATTAGCTACAGCTACAAGTAATTTTGAAATTCTTATTTTTTCAAACAAAAAATTTGAGATTCATGTGAAGCATCAGCCCTCTGTTCCTGATAACTTGCAATATTGGCAAGTATTTTGGGATGAAAAACAGGTGAATAAATTTCTTCAAAGTGAAGGAGAGTTTGAAAATTGTTCTATGGATGAAGTGTATGATGAAGATGATCAAGTCATTGAGGCAGCCCAGGTTTATATAATTAAGCTAAAAGATAACAATATTCTGAAAGGTATTTTACCTTTGGAAGACTTGTTTGATTAGGATGATGTAGCAAGGAAGCCTACATTAGTTCCTACAGAGAAAGGTGTCGAAGACGTGAACATCGGAACAATAGACAAACCAAAAATGATCAAATTGTACAAATCATTATATCCCGAGGTAAAAGAGAAATACATTCATTTACTATCAAAATTTTATGATGTTTTCTCATGGGATTATGTAGATTTGAAGGAGTACGATAAGAAAATAATTTAGCATACGATCCCAATCAAGCTCGATCAAAATACCTTTAGACAAAAGCTGAGAAGAATTAACCCAAGACTACTACCTTCCATAAAGAAAGAAGTTAATAGACTTTAT
>APFE030730477.1:0-20173 GCA_000404065.3 Pinus taeda
ACTTGCTACCAATAAAGTTTCTTCTTGTTTTCTTCCCAATTTTCCCCAGTCATTGCTGACTAGTACCTCTTTATTTTTGTCAAGCTTGAGGAGGATAACATATGCTTGTTTTATAATCTTCCCTTCGGGCGAACCTGTCTCTATATTTTAGCGAGCCTAGCGACAGTGAAACTTGCTCTCGTCCTGTTGGATGACTTTGTTGCTATTTAGTTTTAACGAGTTTAACGACAAAGATAGCTCGATCTCTTTCAATTTTAGAGAGTCTAAAAGAAACGGAAAGAAGACTTCGAAGATTCTTTTTCATTATATAATCCCTTGAGTCTGAAAAAGCATAAGATAATACAAAAGGGATGAATTTTTGATAGTTTTAACGAGATGAACAAGACAAGCGCTCGATATTTTTGTGTAATAATCCCTCAGGTCCAAAAAGATTAAAATCTAGAGGAGGGATAACACTTCCAATGCCTTTTAACGAGCCGAGAGGCCAATCGTTGATTCTTTCATATTTTACAGTCAGGTGAAAAGAGCTTAAAGAAGACTCGTTTTTGAGGAACGAGTGATAGTTCGGGTAGCAGTTGATTTCAAGAAGTTTGAATTTTCCATCACGGCAGTGTACAAGGATGCTAGCAGATCACTCTTTGCAGATGTCCTCAAAGGTAAACAATCATATGGGGGAATGATCGGCTAAAACAGAGTGGAGGTGATGGCGAGAACATGACCAAGGCTCAAAAGCTGGCGATAAGGCATTCATAATGATTATTTACCTGTTCATTTTTTAATGAGCTTAAACGCGAGGAGAAACATTTGCTCATGACTTATGTTTATTTTTTAACGAGCTTGAACTATGCTCTAAAACTGCTCGCGGAGAGTTTATTTTTTATGAGCTTGAACTCTGCGACAATATTGCTCGCCAGTCATATGATAAAAATGTCTCATTCGAGATGCCTATAATGTTTCTGAATCTGAAGCAGGCTTGAAGGTGGAGGAAAATTGATGATTGCTTGAACCTTGTAAGGGTCGAGACGAATCCCATCCTTTGAGACAACGAAGCCAAGTAAACGACCAGAACTGACACAAAACACACATTTCTGCGGGTTGAGTCTTATCTTGTAGTGTCGACAATGTAGAAATATTGCTCTCAAATGGCGCAGATGATCGGTCCGCTTTCGCAAATGAACTGGGAGATCATCGAGATAAGTTTGAACGATGTTTTTGATGTCGTGGAAAGCATAGTTCATTGCTTTCTGAAAAGTTGCCCCTGCGTTCTTCAAACCAAAGGGTAGCTTGTGATAAGCGAATGTACCCCACGAACAAATGAATGCAGTCTTTGACTCATCCTGTGGGCGGATATTTATTTGATTATACCCGGAAAATCCATCCATGAATGAAAATATTTCGCATCCGGGGCATTCATCAATAATCTAGTCGATAAAGGGTGTAGGGTAGTTGTCTTTTGGACAAGCTTGATTTACATCCCTGTAATCAATGCACACTCTAATCGTTCCTTGTTTTCTCATCACAGGAACAATATTCGATACCCAATCGGTTAGAGGAATGGGGTAAATGAAACCAACATGGAGGAGTTTTTCGCCTTCCACCTTGATGGAAACAGCTTTCTTCGGGTGCACCTGCCTTAGCCGTTACCGTACCGGTTTGATATCTGGATACATCTTAATCTCGTGTTCAACTATGCTCGAGTCGATACCTGGCATTTCATCATATGAACAAGAAAAGACATCTCTAAACTCGCGAAAGAGAGTGCAATATATTTCTAGTTCGGAAGAAGAACATAATTTGCCAACATGAATGTTTTCTACAACATCTATTTTGGTCGAGATATTTACGGCAATAGTCTATTCGATATTGGATAGGTTTCTCTCGGAATCCACCATGTTTACAGTATTCGTTAGAAAGTCAAATACTGAAAGATGTTGTAGGTTTCCGAAATTATCTTCTTTACAAGTTGGAAGATGGGAACGATGGTGGTGATCTTCCCATGGTGCCCCATCGATCATCATCGATTGAATGATTCCTTCGTCTGTAAGGTGTACTTGCGACTAAGGATCTGAAGGGGTGCCATATTCCTTAGACCTATCTATCTAAACGCTTGACGAGTGTTGATGCTGGTTTGCCTCCCATGCTGAGAACATTGATTGCTATGATATTTCCAGCGGGGTTAGAGGCAAAACCTACGAATGATCCATCTTAACATCGTTTTCTAACATCTTTTGAATGGAAGATATCATATTGTAGGTTCCTACATTAGCCATTTCCGCCAAATTGGTAGGAGGCGATAGGGTAAAGGTTCCCATTAACGTAGGGTATTTTAGTAGGCCTACTCCGATATTATGAAGCATGCTAGGGCTTCCATGGAAAATTTTGAAATGCTTCCCGTAACTTGCGAACTGTTGGGGAGAAAAGTTTGTTGGTCGATGATTGTAATTCCTCCTTGGGAAGGAAATGCAATTTTCCTAAAGTAGGTCGACACAATAGCTGCCATGGCATATATCGAGGGTCTTCCTAGTAGGATGTTGTAATCAAGATTTCCGTCGATGACTTCAACATCGATTTCTATTGTTTTCCCCCCTAGTTCAACTTGCAAGTTACTTAGTATCCCATACGGGGTGTACGTTCGTCCATCAAATGCTTTTAATGTTGTTGACGATCGCGACAAAGATGGAGACCCCAGAGTTTTCCAGCAACTCATCGACATGATACATGTGGATGCTCCCTCGTCAATAACTGTTCTATGAACAATTTTCTTGAGGGCTTTCACTTGAATGAGGAAATCTAGTTGAGCTGGTAACTGAGGGTCGTATCCTTTATGATTAAAAGATACAAGATTGGAATCTGTTGGGTCAATCCCACCTATTGCTGACAATAAAGCCTGCTTTTGGGAGGGGCAATTTTGCAGTACTTCAAGAGTCGACATCACGGATGGTGATTTGGCTAAATCCTCCACTATATTATAGTGTTGTGCTGCTCGGGCACAAGGATTAGATGTCGATTTGTGTACTACTCCCTTTGGCAGTTTTATTGTTAATTCAGGAATGATGGGTGTCACGACTTTTGTTGAAGTTGTTTTTGAACTACTAGGTTGCTCATTGTCCTTGTTGTTCAACATCTGTGGATTCCCATAATCTTTACTCCTTGTCGTTATAAGAGTGTCATTCAGTTGCTTTTAGCACTTGGGATGGGGAAGCATTTTCGGTAGCAACCATATTTGTTCCTGGGTTTGGAAACAGATCTGTCAATACAGCCGAGGTTTTTGAACTTTTGAAGAATTTTCTAAGTTCTTCTTTATATGGACATTCTCGGGTCCAATGATCCTCGTCACATATACTGCATGGAATTTTGGGTTTCGCATTCCCAGAAGGGTTTGCAGAAGGTTTCCTAGGAGATGAGTCTCCCTGGTTTTTCTTCTTCCCTTGTTTTTTCTTCTTGCCTCCTGGTTGCTTGGTTTCTTTGCCTTTGTTTGTTGACATAGCATTTACTTTCGAGGCTAGAAGTTCTTCATTTGCATCTTGATTCGAAATTGTGCGGGCCTTTTTAGATGTGACCTTTGTGGTTTTATTGCTTGTCGTGCCTATCACACCATCGCCGGCATGAGAGTCTTTGTTTGATTTAGGAGGCTAAGGGACGGAGAATTCTAGTCTAGGAGCGTCAGGGATTTTATCGTAGAGCATGCCAGACTGAGTATATATCAAGTCTAGATATTGTTCACGAGAAATAACTTGTTCCTCAGTGATGACTCCGCCCTTTGCCACATCTTCTGTAATAGCGAGTAACAGTGACTTAATAAACCATTCAGCCAATAGCTGATCACGAACATATGTTTTTACCATTCCGTCACGACGTCGCCACTCATGAATATGATAAGATATGTGAGTGGCTGTCGTTTGTTTGAAATTGGTAAGTGGCTCAGTTCCTGTTTCGTATCTGATAGGTAACTGAAAATGGGTTAAAATGGTTGTGGCTAGGGTACTGAAGTTATCAAATGAAGCTCTAGGCAGTTCGATATACCAATTTGCTACTGGACCAGTTAACGTGTACTGAAAGAGGTGAAGCCAAATCGAATCATCATTGAGAGTGTTTGACGAACACATTAGATGAAAGGTCATCACACGATTCAATGGGTCTTCGCCAAGATTTCCACTGAATTTAGGAATATCTGACGGAAGTTTATGTGGGATCGCCAGCCACCAAGGGGCGTGGGCAATTGGATCTTTCGTTAGTTGACTTAGATCTAGTAACTCTAAAGTTGCCACGAAGGGCAACTGTTGATTTAGGCTTGGTTGATCATACCCAGGATAAGACGGAATTGTTTGAGCAGTCGGTCTTTGCATACCAGCATAATGCATTTGATGTTGATAACTTTGGTAAGGTTGATGGGCATAACCATTATGATATGGTTGATACTGCTGCACATTACTCGTAAAGACTTGTTGCTCATATCCTTGGTAAGCTTGTTGGAATTGCGGTTGTTGGTATTCCACCAGCCGTGGTTGTGAAGCCATGGACTGTTGTCCAGCACTGACTGTTTGACCAAGATGGGGGTTGGGGTTCCCCATTTGAACCTGTGCCATTCCACTAATGGCTGATTATGGTTGTATCGGAGGTACAAGAGATTGTTGTGTCACCATTTGCAAAACTTGAGGTTGGCATACAATAGGTGACGCTTGTAATTGCGATACAACCACAATAGCTAGCATAGTGGGAATGTTTGTCATAGGTGAACTTTGTTGTATTGAGCATACGACTCTTAGTTGTTGAGATAGGACTGGTACCCAACTGCTAGTTGTGATTCCAGCATAACCCAAATTTTGTTGCGAACTCATGCATGGTTGTCCTTCTGGGGAAGACAATGAAAGGGTATACGGCCTTCCATACGACGGTAATCCAGTACTCAAAGGAACAATTTGCCTTTGGGGACCAGTTTTCCCAACTTGATCTTGTGATGGATCAATTTGTCGAGACTCAACGTAAGAGATTCCAGATATAATTCCAGACGAACAAACGGGAACAGTCCATACTATCAAAATAGTCCCAAGATGGACTCCATTTAGTGATTAAAAACTAGTTGGGACAGATGGCACACCGACGAACATTGTCGGAATAGCAGAAGGGGCTTCCACTATTGCTGTGTCGAGTGACATAGTCCTTGATGTTGATGGTTGTTTAGACATATTAAGTCTATCCAAAAGATTCCTCAACGATTCTTCAGGAACTTCCGAGGGTGGTTGAATATTCTCTGATGAAGAAGGATATAGGGCGATCCCAGCTCCAAGTTGCGTTGGAGTGCTAGATGGAGGATCTTCCACAATCTCTTCTATGGAAATCAATCCAAGAGGAAGAGGCAGACCGTCGGGTCCGTAAAATATTTCTGTTGCCGAAGAAGATGTAAGTTCTACAGCAGCAGACGATTAGGGAGTAACACCTTCTGAATCAGCTGTAGATGTGATCGGTTCAGGAATAGAAGTGTTGACCGTCACACTAGGATCAGTTGTAATGTCCTGTTGCTGTTGCGGAATTTCTTTCGTAGAGGCACGGATTCCAGAAATGTTCGTAGTAACTGGGGTCTCTGAGGATGTTGGAGTGCTTGCTCCAACCAACCTAGGGGACTTTGATTTGGTTAAATGAGTTCGCTTTGTCCGGAATGGCTTCGCTTCCGAAGTCAAGGATGGTTGACTCGTAAGTCTCCGCGAACGATGGGGTTTTGATTGACTTTCTTCCATGATTGCGGATTACTTGATCAACTGAAAATAAAAGGGGAAAATGTTTTTTGAATTAAATGAATTTTAGACGCTTTGACACAACTTGTTTTTTCAATTTTAAGAGTCGAAAAAAACAAAATATGACTCTAGTTGCCTTCAATTTTTATTGAGCTTGAAGTGACAAGCGCTCAGAGGACCTTTTCCTTTAAGGAGTCTGAAAAGGAGCAAAATGGACTTCTCTAGAGATCTAGGCAGAGAGGATTACCAAACCAATCGTAAAACTGTAGAATACTTTTTACGGTATGGCAGTCAGTCTTCCCGAATGCTGTGTTCGGTGCATTACGATTGATAGGGCGGCATACACAACTTCATAAGGATAAAGGATGCAACCTATAGTGGTCTCCCAATATATACGCAATGGTACATGAGAGCACAAGTCCGTACTGGCACTTATCGTCTCAGAGTGGAGGAATCACCCAACCAGCACTGAAAGCAATAGTTACCAGGCTTTACGATGCTGGAATACGTCTCTAGCCTAGACCTCTAGATGTTGCGTTAAGTTCCAAAGCGTTGTTAGATTCATTGAGATTTATTTTAAGTTGATCTTGCTTAGTAGTTTTCCTTTCAGGTTCACCACACGATGTATGTATAATTCCTAAATGCAGTCTAAGAGGATAAACAGATGTTTTATCTTCTTATAGCAATGAAAATCCTAGCTACTAAGGGGAAGAAAGTCAAGCATCTTTTCTTCACAGAGCATAGAGCACACGCTAATATGCACAATCCTAAATCAAGCCAAACATTCAAGATGCAAATGCATATGCATGTATTGGTTTTCAGCTCTCTTAATGTGTAAATGACGCTAAGAAAGCTATGTGCAAAACTAAATTACTTTTAAAGCAACTATACTCAACAAAATTCTTTTTCAAAACAAAGTGAAAACAAGAGAGACACTTTGCGATTTTGAAATGGAAATTGCTTTTCGACACTTTAAAACTAGTAAATCAAGTCTTATGCAATAATAACCGTATAATCAACTATCTAAAACAATGGGATTTCTTTCTAAAACTGAAAACGACAGCTATGACACTTTCAGATCTAGTGACGACAATTTGACTATGTTATTTTTTGCAAAAGAGAACTAAAACGACGCAGAATACATAAAAAAAGTTTATAGTTCTTTGCACTAAGGAGGTGGAATAATGCTAGAGATGGGGGTATTCACAGAAGCACACTGATTACAGACAACAAAAAACTCTTGAATAAGACTGAAAACAGTGAGAAAAATCCACAGTCAGAGGGTAAAATCAATCCTCCCTGACCATCGCACCTGTTACACAGTGAACTCAGTATGCAGCGTAGTTACTCCATTCAGGAAGTGCGATGCATACAGGCTGCCTTGAAGGTAGGGTGTTATGGTTACAGTGCGAAACTTTGAACGAGACTTCACTCACAGTTTGCAGTTTAGTTTAGGTGTTTAAGCTGAATAAGTACAGATCAATGTATGTAAAAATAGAGGGGTGATTTTAGAGGTTACTAAAGCCACTACTAAGGGAAATTAGATTTCTTGCAGATCTATTGTTTAATTTATAAACAAAAACCTAGAGATTGATTGAAGCAGCATTGATCTACTTTGCATTTGTATGACAAATGCAGTTCGAAGGCTAGCTGGCTTGACTTCAGGCTCTATCTGTATGTTTATAAAAGAAACAAGGATAGATAGGCTAACAGGTAATCTAGTCGCTCCCCAGGTGAGTCGCCATATTTTTATATGGCAATAGTGTCCATACGGATACTTCTATTCACACTAAGATGTGTGGCTATCTTCAAATCAAAAAATCAAAGTCTACTATTGATTCCTTTTATGAAAATAGATGAGAGGAGAATCAAGAGGGCCAACTTGAGTCTTGCGCTTGATTCCCTCTCTTTCTTGATGGAGTTTTGTTGCTCGCTCTTTGTCTTCTCGGCTTCAAAAGTACCTGTAGAATCACAGCAACATACTACTATGCAAGAAACAAAGATCTAAATTCATAAATAATGCAAGATCAGATGTACATTAACCATATGCAAGCACATATAAACAAGTACATGAGGATATGGAAGGAAACAAGAATAGATTTATTCAGATAAAAGTAGCAAGAGGATTACAACCATGAGCAGCTCTGACCTAGCATCATCCTCCAGCTAAGAAGCCCTTCTTTCATCTCAAGCAAAGCAAAATCACCCAACACTGTGAATGTACACTAGAATACCAATAGCACTTCTCTATAGATTACAAAATTCCAGCCCCCTAGATTTCTGTGATGAGGGATCCATATATAGATGATTACAGAGAGGTGAGTCATCTTTTGGGATCTTGATTAGTGTATTATCTCTGATAGTTCCTGCTTCCACTTGGAGAATGAAAATCTCTTACTCATCCCTGGTCGAAAATGGGGTGGCAAGTGTCAGAACGGAAGCTTCTGGAAGATTCCATGATCTTCCACCTCACATTTTGGTCCCTGCCATTTGTCCATTCCCGACCATCGCACCCTATAGAGGAGCAAAACACTATGCATCGCACCCTGTACATTAGGAAGGTGATATGCATCGCACCCTCTACATGGAGCTTTCAGTATGGTTAAATTTTGACCATTTATGAGCAATTTTTAGTGGAGAACTTCTGGGAGATGATGTAATCAGTTGACATTGTTCCTTTAGGGAGTGAAGCAACCCTTTTAGGGACTTAAGAGCCCTCAGTTTATGGACATTTGTGATTGGGGTTGAAGTGCCCAAAAATGTCTATAACAATCATGGTCAGTATGCACAAATGTTTGATAGCCTGTAATGCAATGTCTAAATTTGTTTAATGAATGCACAACAGCCAGGAGTTCCTTTTCAGTCACAGTATAGTTTAGCTCAACCTTTGACAAGTTCTTACTGATAAAATAGATGGCATAGGGAAGTTTCTCCTCTACCTGTCCTAGGGCTTCTCCTATGGCTTTGTGTGGCGCATCAACATGAATATGAAAGGGGAGGGCCCAGTTTGGACCTCGGAGAATTGGTGCAGTGGTTACCTTACCCTTTAGAATGTCTAAAGCCTCTTGACAACTTTTTGACCATCTAAACTCAGAATCTTTGGCCAACAACCCAAATAAGGGAGAGGCCAACTTGTTGAAGTCATTTATGAACCTTCGGTAGTATCCAGCTAACCCTAAGAAACCCCTGACATCACTCTGCTTTTGCGGAGGTGGGACCCTTTGGATGATGGCTATTTCGTTCGAGTCCACCTGGAATCCTCGCTGAGATATTGAATGACCTAGCATAGTCCCTTCAATCATTATGAATTCACATTTTTCGGGACTGAGAGAAAGGTTCATTTCAATGTATTTTTGCAGTACTTTGTCTAGGTTAGTTAGGGATTCTTGAAAATCATAGCCATAAGGTGTAAAATCATCCATATAAATTTCCACCACATCATGTACTAATTCGGCGAAAATACTCAAGACTTCTCTCTCGAAAGTGGCAGGAGAATTGCATAGGTCAAAAGGAAGGACCCTATAGGAAAAAGTACCCCAAGGATAGGTGAATGTGGTCTTATCTTGGTCTTATAGGTAGATTTGGATTTGGTTGTACCCACTAAATACATCTAGGAAAGAAAAAAACTTTTTCCCTACCAGGCGGTCTAGCACTTGGTCAATGAAGGGTAGGAGAAAATGATCCTTCTTTGTGGCTTTGTTCAACTCCTTGTAATCGATAGAAATCCTCCACTTACTATTTTTCTTGGGAACTAACACTAAAGGAGAGACCCACTCACTGTCGGAGATAGGGTAAATGAATCCTGCATCTAGCAGTTTTTGCGGTCTTCTTTGACTATATATTTAAGAGTTGGATTCAACCTCCTTTATGGTTGTCGGATAGGCTTGCAACCTTCTTTCATGTATATGTGGTGAGTGCACACTGAGGGGTGCACTCCCTTCATTTCCTTGTAACTCCAAGCGAAGGCTTCTAGGTTTTCTTTTAACATGTTGCATAGCTTTTCCTCTTTGAGAGCAGGAAGAGATGGATTAATTTTCTAGGTTTTATCTGGGCCGAATTCTATGGTTTTGACATGGATTGGGTTGGAATTGGCCAAGCATAATGGTGAGCACCAATATTACAGCAATAATGATGCAACTCCTAGGGCTTCCTACTTTACTTTTATTAACCCGGTAGTTCGTAACAAACTTGGAAGCGACGGTGTTGTATGCACAAGTACTAGCTCTTACTGTAGGCTGTCACTTGGTCAGCGGATGCAAGGTCACTAGGAGCTTAAGCCAACTTCTATGGATTCTTAGAAGAAGCTTTTAACTGTGATGAAAGAAAACTAACTCTACAAGGACTATTCTACTTGTGAAAAGAGAAGGAAAACTGAAATGTAACGCAAACCCTGGAAAACCCTAATTTACCCACTAACCCTACTTTTGCAGGAAAAGAGATGAAAACTGATGAAGGGAGTGCCACTAACTATTGAAAAGGTAAATTGCATTTATTCAATATAATTCTAAAAATAAATGAGAAGAAAACATATTTTTGTGATTTTGAGTGTTTTTATGTGAAATTATTGTGCCTGTGATTTATCTGGTTGTGATTGTGCAGAGGTTTGGTGGTGAAGGGAGATGGAGTTGGCTTTTGCAGAGGTGGAGGAAGGTGTGGAGAGGTCTGAAGAAGCCCTAGTATCCTTCTGAATACTTTCATAGCAATCGGACTTCTAAAAATCACTCACAGGAAATTCTACAGGAGGCTGCAAGGGATCTACAGGAGGATCTATAGGAGGAGACCGAAAGCTATTTTTGGAATTTTGAAGGTGGAAAAATGATCGAAAAGGGTAAATAAAGGCTAGATGAAGGTGTTGAGGTGTTTGGAGCTTGTCAAAGAAGATCAAGAAATAACATGATGGTTGGATTTGTTTAAATTGCAAGAAAGAAGCTTATGGAGAAAAATGCAAAAATTAGGGTAGATTGGCGAAATGTTGTGAATGACTTGGGAAATCTATGAGACGTGGGTTGGTGTTGGCTGTTTTATGGATGTATGGTGAACTGAGGTGTCCTACAAGAGATCTGCACATTTACTTATCAAAAATCAGCGGGAAAAAACTAGTTGTACTATGAAAACATAAATATCACTCGTTAACCTAATTCCTGACCTAGAAACAGAAAATGCTGAATAGTAACCTGCAAACAGAAAAGCATGAAAAGAGATCTATGGTAAAAGAATAGGAAATTATCTAAGCAACTGAATTTGAACCAATATCAATCTTTCGAAATCAAGTTATCACACTAGTAGTTGCATGGAAGAACAAAAATTGTGTTTTTGGTGGCAGTAGAATTGCCTTGACCTCAAATCATAGTCCCGAGAAGGGAAAAAGGAGATCAGGGCCTATTTTTGGCCTTTTTGAATCTTATTCCATCACTGCAATAACCTACTTGAGCAACTGAAACGCAAAACAGCTATGCAAACCATCAAAAGCAACCTAATCTAACCAAGTAAAATGAATCTATGTAACAGAAATTAACTCATGTACTGAAGCAAAACCATATAAGTACACAGTAAGAGGTGCTAGGTAGCTTGGGTTGGGCCCTAACCCAAGAGCATCAGCCCTCTAAAAGAGATCAGTGTTGGCTCAACAACTGTTTCATATTCATTACCAAAAATAATAGTCACATTACATGAACTGTTCTAAAAAAGGAACCCGAAAATAAGTTGAACAAGTGTTGCAAAAAAGTGCGAAAATTCTACTAATGACTGGCTAAACTACTGAGGCTCTAAGCTTCCTTATTTATACAAATGGATTCTTCCAACAGTCCTCCTAAAATCAAGGAGCTCAGCTTCCTAGAACTGGAGATAAACAGTAGTGCTTCTTTACTTGCTGGGGTGCCCCTTGGAATCATCAATGTGGACCTTTGTGCTCCGAGTTGCTTATGGAGGATTTGAGGAAAGGGGTCATAAATGAAGGAGACACCCCCCTGCAAATCCTCCTCCCTATTTTCCTTGAGTTTTGGCTACCATTTGCTCATAAATCCCTTGACTTTGTCCAAAATTGGCCAAAAAATCTGCATAAAGCACATATTAGACTACATGGAAAAACGACTAACCCAATTCACTCTATTAGCATAAATATATTCAAAAACATGAAATAAACTAATAAGAATGGTGGATTAAGTCAAAATAAGAGGCAAAATGAGCCCATATAATTACCCATTTCTGGGGCTCATCATCACCCCTACTGAATGGGTTGCTCATCCTCTGAGCAACTAATGTAACTCTTCATCCTTGATGGCTTTGACAAATTCCCTAACATCCCATGCCCCTGATGTGATATCTTCATCTTTATCATGGAAACCAGCCTGCCTATTCACTTCTTCCCACTATTTCTATTCTTCCTCCTCTTTTACTCCTTCCAGCAGTCCTAGCAGCAGTGGAGGACTGAATTTAAGTTCAATCCAATTGGCCTTCAAATTTTGCAATGAGTGCTTATACAGGGGCACTCTCCTCATGGCTTCCCTCATCCTGTTTGGGGAGTGATACTCCCTGATCCGTAGGCTGTGTGACAATGTATTCCACCTTCTCATGCAGGCATGAATGCAATCATCTCCAAACAATCTCTCCATGTCCTTGAAGTGAGCAATAGCCTGGGCCTACTTATCAACATAGTCTGGGACAACTTGAGGATTAGTTGCAAGGTGTTGGTGGTCATAGATGAGAGCCAAGG
This sequence comes from Pinus taeda, assembly GCA_000404065.3. Taxonomy (NCBI): domain Eukaryota; kingdom Viridiplantae; phylum Streptophyta; class Pinopsida; order Pinales; family Pinaceae; genus Pinus; species Pinus taeda. The sequence continues at coordinate 12,445 of APFE030730477.1, forward strand.
GGTCTACTGGTTCTGCTCTAATCATCAGGGGTTCGCTCAACTCTTTTGCCATCATTTTCTGGATTTCCACTGCCCTTTTCTCTTCATGTCTCATCCAAGATGCCATAGCCATCAGCTGCAAATCTTCCAATGCAGCATTTGGATCCCATAAGTTCATGTTAGTAAGTGCCACGTTGTGTAGGTAAAATTCTGCTAGCTTCGCTTTATCCTTAGTTGAACTGTGATCACATAAATGCATGAATTGGCCATAATCCTGAAAATTTATTGTGCCCCTCTAGGCCAGTGTCTTAATCTGAAATTGGAGCCACTGATCCTTGAGGTACACTGCATATGATTTAGCCGGCTCCCTACACTGTAATGCCTCCATAGCCTAGTTGGCCATGCAAGCTAATTGGGCTTCCTTTTCTTGTAGTTGCCTTCTCAAGATCAACACCTCATTTTCTGCCTGGGATTCCCTTTCCTGTTGCTGTCTTATTCTGTCTCACTGTCTGCCTAGGGTTCCTCTTCCCATTGTTGTTTCTTTAATATTGACAGCTCATTTCCTCCTTGAGCTTCCCTGTCTTGTAGCTACTTCTTCAACATTTCATTTTCTGCCTCTAATTGAGCTCTTCTGATGCTTTTTGTATGCCTGACCATGCTCAATTCTTTGCCCATCTCTCTCAATTTGTTTTCCATGTGCCCAATGTCTTCCACCCCTTTTTATTTTGCAATATGCATCCATGTATGGGTCCTGACTCTTTCCTTTTCCAGCTCAAAGAAAAGAGGAACTGCAAACTTTTGTGGGATGATCTTCCCACCTTCTAGAAGATTATAGTAAGATCCTAAGTTTGGCTGAGGTCTAGGATCTGGCATCTCTTTCGCCTTGTCTTCCTCCTTGGTCTATTCTTCTGCCTTCTTTTCAAGTTTTTCAGTCTTTTGGAGCTTTTCCAATGTCTCCTGTAGAGAGGTTTGTGCCTCTTGTAGGACTGTTTTAGAGTCCATTAGTTTGATCCTTTCTTTCCAAGTAAAGGTCTTAGGACTTCCTCTCTCGTAAGTGATGGGGCTTTGGGAGGGAGATTCCTCCCTTGTTGCAATAGGGACACCCTCAATGATGATGGGCTCCTTTGAAGGTGGTTGAGGCTTCCCCATCTTGATTTTGGTGCTCTTTCGAGCCTTGAAGTACATAGATGGCTGTCTTTTCCTTTTCCCTTTGGGCTTGGCTAGAGTACTAAGTGCACCAAGAACAACTGTTGCTTCTCTTGCTAGTGTCTCAGGAGACACTTCTTCTTGTTGTGCTTCTTCTTTTTCATCTGCTGTTTTTCCTATTTCTACTGTCTCTGATTTTGTTTCTGTTGTCCCTAGTGTTGTTTTCTCCTCTGCTTGCTGAGTTTTTTCCTTTCCTGTGGCAAACTTTTTTTGAACTGTCTTAGGCTTCTTCTTTTCAGTTCTTATCCTCTTCTTTGTCCTCTTCTTCAGGGATTTCCTTCTCAGCTTCCTCTTTTTGTTCCTCCTCTTCACTCCCAGATGGACTGAGCTCATCAATGAGAGATTTTATATCATACTCTTTAGTCATGTTCCTGAAAATATCCCAGGTTATGGGGATTGTGTAAGTGTGGAGGGCATCCTCGACCAGCAATTTAATGAGCCCATGGTGAGCCAGTTGGTCTAGAACCCCTGCATTCAATTTGGTGCTACACTCTATTAAGGAATGGAGGAGAAAGTATGGAAGACTAAATTTTATGGATGCAGGAAGGTCCATGCCATATCTTAGTTCATGTAACAGCTTGAAATGATACCCATAAATGATGTTGTATCTTCCTTCACAGGACATATACTTCATGATCTGATAGCTAACCTCACCCCATGGATAAGGTATACTTGTCCTCCTGATCCCATTCTTATCCTCCACAGGATGTTCATCAGGCTGGAAAAAGGTCTTCTTAGCAACTTGTCCTAGTGGTTTTTCTTCTTTTCTCTAAGGGAGCCCAAGTTGGAGAGTTGTAATCCTAGTGATGAATTCCGGTGTAAGTTCTATAGTTAGACCCCTAAAACTGACAGTGGCATGGATTTTGGAATGAGGTCTTAAAGACAATAAAAATTCCTCTGTGACTTCCTCATCATACCCATGAAATTTTTCAAAGAAAGGAATCCAATTTTCCCTGGTAAAGAGGGCTACCACTTCTGGATGTTCATGCAGCTTAGTTGAATTCAGAGGCTCCTTCCTCACAAAACCCCCTATCATGATGTTCAGAGACTTCTGGAATGTTTCAGGTGAGGAGGAATCCAGCAAATTTCAAACCCGAAAACAGAGGAACAACTGAGGGATTTTTCTGGAACCAGAGAGAGAGTTTTTCATGTTCTTCCTTTTTAACAAAAACAAACTTCAACTTTCCTTCCCTTCAAACATTGTTCTCAAACTTGATTTACTTCTTGGGCTAGTTGAGGGAAACACTACCTTGAAGAAAAAAACAGAGAGTATACAAGACAATGTTTTTTTCCTTTCACAAAATAAGCAGACTACCCAATGCAAATTCGCTTTTTTACAGGCTTAATTTTCCATGGTTGCATCATTTCTTTACACTAGAGAATACCACAGAGGTGAAAAAGACAGTTTTTCAGCATAGAGAGCAAATGGAGAAACTATATATTTTTTTAACACAGGTAGACTATGTTCTCGTTTTTCCTTTCTTTTCAACTCAATACGTTGCTTCAAATCCCACCACCTTTTGTAGATATATGAAATGTAGAGTGGGTTTTACTAAGCCTACCTTTTCGAGCTTGAATTTGGCATAAAATCCCAAATTTTCCTCTGCAAAGTTGCTCACTGGCCCTCCTATAGAACGGCTCCTGCAGGACTGTATTTCCGCTCCTGTTCAGTGTGATAATGCTCCTGTAGAGCCTGATAAGCAGAAGGGTTCTGAAACTGGAAGAGAGCAACTATTTCAAAATTATGAAGGTGGTAGGTAGGTTGCTACAGCTAAGAGCTCGTCGACACAAATGCAAACAAAGGTGGTGGAGGCGGTTGACTGTAGCGTACTTAAGCTTAAGGGCATGTTCTGTGATGACGAGGTGAGGTGGCAGGAAGGGTATGTTACCCCCATCTGGACCGTTGGTCCCTACTTCAGTGCCATTATGAATCTTCATGCTGCCTGCCCGCAATCAAATTCATCATTCCCATTAAACGCCGCCACCACTACCTGTTTTGAGTTTTCTTCCCGAGTTGACTGCACACACGTGCCAGTCACACCCACTGAGCATTGTTTGAACTAGACGATGCACTGTTTGAACTAGACGATGCGTTGTTTGAACTGGATGAGGGCACTGTTCGAAAATGATGAGGGTGTCCAGTTAGCTAGCCACCAATCTTGTTTAATCACAACTATCTCATTTGTCCATGGAGTTTCTAAATTATACTCATGCAACAGAGGAATAGATTTAGTCACTTACCTATTAGTCGCTATCGTTTTGTTGCATGCTCAGAATTTGGCGTTCTGTTCATGGATTGCTGCTGTTGGCGCCTGTGGCTTCTGAATTGGTGGCTCAGCTACCTTGTATTGATGATCTTTAATTGGGTCCGGCTCCCTGTGTGTTTTATACACCTATGGCTGCACCTACCTTGCCTTTGGAGCTCGATTTTTAAGGGGATCAGTTGTTATAGGAATCCTATAGGATTTCCTGTAACTGCTTCTCCCTCTAAAACTTCTAGCTGAGGCTTGAGCAGCGACTAGAGAGATAGCTGAGGAAGGTTCTAAAGGAAAAGGAAAAGTAGCTGGTATGCACCATGTAGGAAATGAGTTAACGATGTCGCGGTTTATTCTTCATTTTCTTTTTTTTTTTAACAAAAGAAACAGGATTTCTGTGTTTTCTTGTGTAGGGAAGAAAGAAGCTAGTGGAAATGCAGTGGTGTAGGTGTGGAATGGTGAGTTAGGAGGATGAATGGTGGCGAGGGGGTTCCATAGGTCTTCTGGACATGTTTCTAGCCCTCTAATCCTTTTCTGGACTTGATTTCAAGCTCTCTGTGATTTCTACAGGAGCCTCCTATAGAATGCACAGAGCTCCTGTAGGATGCATAATTTCCAGAACAAGCGAGACAAGGGGCTGGGAAAATACAATGGCGATGGAGAAATGATCTATAGGAGGTGTATTTAGCTTGGCCATGTCCCTTTTTCTTCTGTGGCCCTCCTGCAATCTGCAATGCATTCAAAAAAGTTAATTTTATGTTCCTGTTTTTTTTTTTTTTGTTTAGATAGTTGGGGTGCCTCCAGGAGGTTTTCATCCTCATTGCCTGCCCTGGGCACCTCCAAGGGGAGGTTTCCACCCGGGGATATTTTTTTTTTTTTTAGTTAGGGTGTGGGTGGAGTGGAGGCAAAGACTTGCTCCACTACCAACACTGTTTTACTCAGATTCTCAATGAATTCTTGCTTGGAGAGGAGCTTCCTATAGATATTCAACCTATGCTGATTGACAAGCATGGGGATGGCTTTTTCATTGATGGTCATAATCAAAACTGAACCATTGTCATTACACCTTTCTACTATGTACGGTCCCAGCAATCTTGTCCTCAGTTTTCCCTTGAAGTCTTTATACCTTGAATCATACAGCAGCACCCAAACTCCTTCCTGGAACTGTTTCTCTTTGAGGTGTCTATCATACCATATTTTCCTTTGAAGGTGGACTACCTCTGAGTGGAGAAGGGCCTACAATATCTGTTCATCCAATCCATTTATTTGAAGTAACCTTTCCTTTTGTTCATGGCTGAGATCTAGGTCCAGCTGAGCTGCCATCCTTAGTGTGTTATATTCAAATTCTATTGATAGCAAAGCCTTCTTCCTATAGACCAACTCATAGGGTGTTAACCCTGTGGTGGTCTTCCAAGTGGTGTTATAGGCCCAGGTGGCCTCAACCAATTGATCTACCCAATCTTTCCTGCTGTTGCTCACAACCTTGGTCAAAATCCCTTCCAAAGCTCTATTAGTGACTTCCACCTATCCATTTGCTTGCAGATGATAAGGGGTGGAAGTTTTGTGCTTAATTTTGTGATGTGTGAGCAAGTCTTTAATCAAATTGGAGGTAAACTAACTCCCTTGATCTGTGACTAATTCTTTTGGATATCCAAACTTGTAGAAGATATTCTCTCTCAAAAACTTAGCTACTTTTTCTTATGTTGCTGCCTTGATCATCTTTGTTTTTGCCCATATTGTTAGATAATCAGTGCACACAATGATGTAAGATTTCTACTTGGAAGGAGGATTGACCGAACCCACAAATTACATGCCCCACTTCTCAAATGGCTTAAAAGTCACTTGAGGTTGTAGGGGCATCTCATCCCTTGGAGTAGGTTTCCCCATCCTTTGACACCAGTCACATTGGCTGATATATCTCCATACATCTTGATGAAGAGTGGGCCAATAGTAACCCACTTGTAGGACTTTGAAGGCAGTCCTCTTTACTACGAAATGGCCCCCACAGGGCCCATCATGATAGGTTATGTGTCACGCGGAATGAGTCGCGGTTGCGAACAAGATCGACCTTCCTAGTATCTACAGATATCTGGTGACAAGCAAGCCAATCAAAAACTATCTTTCTCTAAATATGCAATTAAAAAAACAAAGGCAAACAAGTGTTTTAGGCCTACCTTGGGTCTAATACAAGTTTGTGGAAGCCTCGCTCCCTCGCTCCAAATGAGCTTCCTTGAAGTGTAATTCTGCAAACACAAACAAGCAAACCAAATTAAATAGCACCTGAAAAGCCAATATCATAAAGCATATTCCACAATGATCAAGGAGATTATGAAACAGACCACATAAGACAATTTGTTGAGAAAAATGAATCTGATTTCATTAATTCAAATGGAGAAGAACTTTACAACCTGTGCCTTGATGTTGTACAAGCTCCTCCCATGGTCTAAGAAGAAGTCTCCTCTACTTTGACAAGTTTCACTCACTTCCCAATGAAACCAAAAGGTATGTGATCTCTCCTCTCAAGTTTAACTAGGAAGTCCCAATTCCATCAACATTTACCCTCAAAATGTTCAGCTTCTAACCTCCCTAGCAACTGACCCAATGCCTTAATTTATAGTGCAATGAAGGGAAGGTACTAGGTCCTCCTTCAAAGGGATAAAGCCCTCCTTCAAAGGGATAGCTCCTTCTATCAAGGGATTAGCTCCTTCTCTTTTGGGATGCATGAACCACCTTGGAGCGAACAATCCACGTCAAAATCCTTATAGAAACATCTAGAATTAACCCAAAAGTGAGTTTTTTAGGATAAACTTGTGCCTTTTTTACTTTTACAGGGGTACGCACCCACCCCTTTACAGACAGACCGTGCAGATACGCAAGAAATATGAACAAAGGGTGCGGCTCCACAGGTAAAAGTAGGAGAAAGTGCGAAACGAGAGTAATATTGATTTTCAATGTCTTTCTCTCATTTGCAAAGCTTGACATGAAGAGCTACGGTTTGAGACTTGCTTAGGAGGCTAGTATAAGTGATGATAGACCCATACTGACTGCAAATAATCATGGTGATGATATTTTTGTGTAACAGATTGCCCCCTAAAGTACAAAGTCTGTAGTAGATGAGGATTTCATTTATCATTTAAGAAGAGTGAAGTACTTTATCATTTCAAGGATTATCTTGCGGAGAGCCCGGTTGGAACCTGTAAAAACATTCAAGTGCAAAAAATATATATGAGATCATATCATCGCTGAGGTAGGCATTCCCATACTCAGATCAAAACTGACTAGGAAACTAAAAACTGATTAGAAAACTAACTACTGCTCTAATATAGGAATGATCTTGTAATACATCACAAGTATAGACACATGTAGAAACAGTATGGATGCAGCCATCTATTTATGAATAGTCTACAACATAATGAATACAAAATTCCTCGCATCCTGGATGGTGGAAACTAGATCCAGGGTCTTCATTTCTACTCCTCGAAATAGTACAATTCTATCCATGTGAATAAATGTGTCGAAGTCGAACATGGTAGAAACCACTTGATTACCAGTTGATGATGTAAATTGTTAACAAGTGTGAGAGAAACCACCAATAATGACAATGGCTCTCAAAGTACTCAGTACAATCCATGAGATGTGATTAGATGTGTCGATGTTGAACATTTCACGGAATCCTTCAACCGAAGGTCAATGATGCAACCTATCGTCGAAGACAAGAAACCTGCCATTGAGGCATGCAAATCCCAAGGTACTGGCGATCTCTAGATCATCTTTCTAGATAAAGAGTCAAAGTCGATAGAAAGCAATCCGTCGTAGGCAAGCCCACAACACGAAATCATAGATAAAATTTGAAGAAATTTAGTTGCAAGGACTGACTCAGGGATGGTCAATATGGAATGACAGATATTTTTGCAAATGAATGGCTTATTCGCACAGACCTCTTGAACACATAATGACACAACAGATGGTTTGGTGAAGATTGACCCAAAGTTAATACCCAGAAACCGGCTGAAGAATTTCAATATGGTTTGATCAACTGTCAGGCAAAGGACTCCCCAACCCAGGTGAATGAAAGTGTTGTGTTCAAGAGTGGTTACAAAAAATAGGCTCATTCTTCTCATCTTTCCCCCACCATTTCTGGCAAGTACCTCTTTATTTTTTACAAGCTTGAGGAGGATAACATATGCTTGTTTGTAAGCTCATCCTTCATATGAGTCCAACTTAGTTTTTGATTCGAACCCTAAGAAGGAGTGGTCCGTTCCTGTTTGTAATAGAACAGGTCCTTTACT